>CM041805.1:34419966-34429966 GCA_023376895.1 Aspiorhynchus laticeps | reverse complement strand
TACATTTATATTATTTATTATATTCAATATTTAAATAAAATAATTAATAATACAATCTTTATTTATTTAATATGATCCATTTAATAGATTTATGATATAAATTTCAGTTGCAGTGTATTTTATTTTTTCATAATTTCTTCAGGTACTTGATCTTATGTTCTGTCTCTACTATTAGCAATATAAAATATTATATTTATATTTATAGATATTTATTATATTTATAAAAAAATATTTAAATAAAATAAATTAATAAAATATTTTTAAAATCTTTATTTAATATCATCTATTTAATAGATTTATGATATAAACACAAGTTGCAGTGTATTTTATTTTATACACATACGTATGTAAATTAGGCTACATTCTTCCGCCTCTCATTGGCTCTTGTCTGTATTCTGAGCGTGTATTACAATGTGTGTGCGTTTGTCCCTATTCATCCATATTTTAGAGACAAATTTGTGCTCAGAAGTGAGCAAAACACCTTTTAAGCAGGTCAGCATTTGTAAAAAATGTAAATAAAAATGTTCATATTCTGAAAAGGTTAGTGTTTGTAACTATCTGTGCTGTAATATTGGTGCACCTGCTGGTTGAGCTCCATGATCTCGGCGTCGCCGCCTCCGTTCCGTGACACTGGGATGTTCCGCCGGGTTCCGGTGGAGGGGGTGGAGCTTATGGGACGCTGGGGGGGGGGCATAATTTTGGGTGTCGTCGGTGACGTCCGCTGGGGTCCTAGATACGAAACCGAAGTCATTAGCCAATCACAGCACAGCGCCTCACACATCAGCCAATCACAAAGCAGAGGCTCACTCGTCAGTATATTCCTCGATTCTATTTATTGCAGGATATCAACTCAGAATTGTGAGGAAAAATTCTGAGGAAATACAACTGAATCGGTGTGATAAAAAGTCCGAATTATCAGAAAAGTTCAGAATTGCAAGAGAGAAAAAAAACTGAATTCTGAGGAAAAAAACTGAATTCTGAGGAAAAAAAAACTGAATTCTGAGGAAAAAAAACTGAATTCTGAGGAAAAAAATCTGAATTCTGAGGAAAAAAAAACTGAATTCTGAGGAAAAAAAACTGAATTCTGAGGAAAAAAACTGAATTCTGAGGAAAAACCTGAATTCTGAGGAAAAAAACTGAATTCTGAGGAAAAAAAACTGAATTCTGAGAAAAAAAAACTGAATTCTGAGGAAAAAACTGCATTCTGAGGAAAAAAAACTGAATTCTGAGAAAAAAAAACTGAATTCTGAGGAAAAAAAAACTGAATTCTGAGGAAAAAAAAACTGAATTCTGAGGAAAAAAAACTGAATTCTGAGGAAAAAAACTGAATTCTGAGGAAAAACCTGAATTCTGAGGAAAAACCTGAATTCTGAGGAAAAAAAACTGAATTCTGAGAAAAAAAAACTGAATTCTGAGGAAAAAACTGCATTCTGAGGAAAAAAATCTGAATTCTGAGGAAAAAAAACTGAATTCTGAGGAAAAAAAACTGAATTCTGAGGAAAAAAAAACTGAATTCTGAGGAAAAAAAAACTGAATTCTGAGGAAAAAAAACTGAATTCTGAGAAAAAAAAACTGAATTCTGAGGAAAAACCTGAATTCTGAGGAAAAAAATCTGAATTCTGAGAAAAAAAAACTGAATTCTGAGGAAAAAAAAACTGAATTCTGAGAAAAAAAAACTGAATTCTGAGGAAAAAAATCTGAATTCTGAGGAAAAAAAAACTGAATTCTGAGGAAAAAAACTGAATTCTGAGGAAAAACCTGAATTCTGAGGAAAAACCTGAATTCTGAGGAAAAAAAACTGAATTCTGAGAAAAAAAAACTGAATTCTGAGGAAAAAACTGCATTCTGAGGAAAAAAAAACTGAATTCTGAGAAAAAAAAACTGAATTCTGAGGAAAAAAATCTGAATTCTGAGGAAAAAAAACTGAATTCTGAGGAAAAAAAACTGAATTCTGAGGAAAAAAAACCTGAATTCTGAGGAAAAAAAAACTGAATTCTGAGGAAAAAAAAACTGAATTCTGAGGAAAAAAAACTGAATTCTGAGAAAAAAAAACTGAATTCTGAGGAAAAACCTGAATTCTGAGGAAAAAAATCTGAATTCTGAGAAAAAAAACTGAATTCTGAGAAAAAAAACTGAATTCTGAGAAAAAAACTGAATTCTGAGAAAGAAAATTAATTCTGAGGAAAAAAAATAATTCTGAGAAAAAAACTGAATTCTGAGAAAAAAATTAATTCTGAGGAAAAAACTGAATTCTGAGGAAAGAAATGAATTCTGAGAAAAAAAATGAATTCTGAGAAAGAAAAAATAATTCTGAGGAAAAAAAATTATTCTGAGAAAAAAACTGAATTCTGAGAAAAAAACTGAATTCTGAGAAAAAAAATGAATTCTGAGAAAGAAAATTAATTCTGAGAAAAAAACTGAATTCTGAGGAAAAAAACTGAATTCTGAGAAAAAAAAATTATTCTGAGGAAAAAAAATTATTCTGAGAAAAAAACTGAATTCTGAGGGAAAAAAATGAATTCTGAGAAAAAAAATGAATTCTGAGAAAAAAAAAAAAACTGAATTCTGAGGAAAAAAAACTGAATTCTGAGGAAAAAAAACTGAATTCTGAGGAAAAAAGTCATGTCAGAATTATCAGAAAGATTTAGAATTGCGAGAGAAACAATTCTGAGGACACATTGTGGACTGATGGTGTAATTACCGTAAGTGGGGCTCTTGGTGTTGTGGAAAGGGACTTCACCTGGGTTGGTCGGTGGCGGCGTGGTATCGTGACCCTGTCGCGCTAACTGAGGATCGTACTCCTTCCCGTCGTAGTTAGCATCGAAGAACTTCTTAAACCACTGAAGGAACTCGAAGTTGTCCTGAAACCTGCCCTTGACCAGCCGCTCCACAGGAATGATCTGAAACATCATTCATTTTTGCTTTTGAACTGTAATATAAACAAAGAAATACAAAACACAAATCCTACACAACTTGTTACGCAAGACAAGACAAAAGGAGGGATTTTTTTTTTTAATAAAATGATAAAAAAAAAAAAAATTATAATAAATTAAATAAAAAAATAATAAATAAATAAAAGAAACACCACATTTTGGTTGAAATGTCATTATTGCGTAAAGAAGAGATTCCTAAACAGGAGCTGATGAAAAGCTAATAAGTAATTATATCTAACGTTAAATTAAAATAAATAAATTGGGCTGCACGACAGTTTAGTATTCTTTTAATAAATGTTATTAATATTTTTTAATTAGCTATACATTTTCAGTCTTTATTTTTCTTTTTTTAGTTTTATATTTATTTCTAAATATAGTTAGTCATTTTAGTGCTTCAATTTATTTAATATTTTCATTTAGTTTAACTTTCTCATTTAGTTTTTATACTTATTAAATATTATATTTAGTGCCGTCAAACAATAAATCACATCCAGAATAAAGATTTGTGTTTACATAATAATATATCTGTGTGTGTGCTGTGTATATTTATTATGTATATATAAAGACGCACACATACAGTATGTATTTTGAAAATACTTGCATGTATATATTTATATTCATATTTAATATATAAACAACATTTTTCTTAAATAAATACATGCATGCATAATAAACATAATAAACATACACAGCACACACACATATATTATTAAGTAAACAAAAACTTATTTTGGATGCAATTAATCGTGATTATCGTTTAACAGCATTATTTAATTTCATTAATTTCAATTAACAAAACATGTTTTTAATAGCTGTAGTTAATAATATGCTGCATGATAATCACGTAATATGATCCGGTTTTGATAACACAACATATGCTAGGATTACTTTATTTACACATTTGCATAGAGTCTGACAATAATACAAAATAATAATAATAAAAAAAAAATTAAAAGCTTGAAATTAACATGTTAAGAGCTGGAGGGTTTGAACATTTGAAAACAAGGAATATATTCCATAAATATTAGTATTGTAAGTTTTTCCGTAAATAAAATTATTTTAATTATTTACATATATTATAATTCAACCAAATATTCATGTGTGTAGAAATATTAATCTGACTTAATTTTTAGAATTAAAACAGCAACAGCAATAATAATACTAATAATAATAGTTACTTAATAATAATATTATCATTACATTTTATTAGGCTCCTAAAACACCAGTGTGAATGTTATCCATAATTCTGACCATCACAACTAAAAATAAATGTAAAATAAAACACTTACTAATAATATTTTTTTTTTTTATAGTATTTCTTTCTCCTAATAGCTCAAATTATTGATATATGTGTCCCTGCAGCACAAAAGCAGTCATAAGTAACACAGGTATATTTGTAGCAATAGACAACAATACATTGTATGAGTCAAAATTATTGATTTTTCTTTTATGACAAAAATCATTAGATATTAAGATCATGTTCCATGAAGATATTTTGTAAATTTAATACCCTAAATATATCAAAACTTAATTTTTGATTAGTAATATGCATTGCTAAGAATACATTTGAACAACTTTAAAGGTGATTTTCTCAATGTTTTGATTTTTTTGCTCCCTCAGATTCCAGATTTACAAATATTGTCCAAATCATACATAAACGGAAATCATATTTATTCAGCTCTCAGGTGATGTTCAGCGTCTCACCTTGTCCACGTTCATCCGCTTGAAGGCCGTCTGCAGCACTTTGAAGTTGTGGATGAACTCGTGCTCCAGTTTGGCCGGGAACTTGACTCTCTTCAGCAGGATACAGCCGGGGAACAGCATGTCCATGAAGTGACAGTACGCCGCACCTGACCAACACAAGCGTCACCAATCAGAGCCGGAACACACACACACACACACACACACACACACACACACACACACTCTCTCTCTCTCTCTCTCTCTCTCTCTCTCTCTCTCTCTCTCTCTCTCTCACACACACACACACACACACTCTCTCACACACACACACCTCTCTCTCTCACACACACCACACCACACTCTCTCTCTCTCTCTCTCTCTCTCTCTCTCTCACACACACACACACACCACTCTCTCTCTCTCTCTCTCTCTCTCTCTCACACCACACACACACACTCTCTCTACCACTCCCCCCACTCTCTCTCTCTCACACACACACACACACACCTACACACACACCTCTCTCTCTCTCTCTACACACTCTCTTCTCACACACACACACACACACACCTCACTCTCTCTCACTCACACACACTCACACACACACCACACACTCACACTCACACTCACACCTCTCTCTCTCTCTACACACACACACACGACACTTTCAACTCGTCTCTCTCTCTCACACACACTGGAGTTGCTTTCAGACGGAGCTTACCCTGCAGCTCAGCTGCTCGATCTTGGTGTAGTTGAGCTGCAGAGAGTCGTTGACCCAGGCCAGCATGTCATGTCTGCTCAGGTTCTCGATGGTCATAGACGTGGAGTAAACGTTTACCGCCATCCCACAGACTGCAGAGAGTTCACACTCAAAACATCACTCATCACAGAAACCCTGCTGACAGAGAACTTATCAGAGGTTACCAACTCACACACACACTCACACTCCACACACACACACACACTCTCTCTCTCTCTCCACACTCTCTGACACACTCACTCACTCAAACACTCACACTCACACTCCACACACACACACACACTCTCTACACACTCACACAACACACACACACACTCCTCACACACACACACACACACACACACACACACACACTCTCTCTCCACACACTCTCTCTACACACTCCTCTCTCACACACACACTCTCCTCACACACACACTCTCTCTACCACACATCACTCTCTCTCTCACACACACACTACTCTCTCTCACACACACACACCTCTCTCTCTCTCTCACACACACACACACACTCACTCTCTCTCTCACACACACACACCACTCTCTCACACACACACACCCACACAGCACACACACATACTCTCTCACACACACACACACTCTCTCACACACACACACTCTACCACACACTCTCTCACACACACACACACACACACACACCTCTCTCCTCACACACACACACCACACACCATCTCTCTCACACACACACACACACACACACCACTCTCTCACACACCACACACAAACTCATCTCTCTCACACACACACACACACACACACACATCTCTCTCTCACACACACACACACACACTCACTCTCTCACACACACACATCCTCTCTCACACACACATCACTCTCTCACACACCACACACACACACACACACACCACTCTCACACACACACACACACACACACACTCCTCTCTCTCACACACACACACATCACTCACACACACATCTCCACACACACACTCTCACACACACACACACATCTCTCTCTCACACACACACAAACACACTCTCTCCCACACACCACACTCTCTCACACACACACACATCTCTCTCACACACAATCACACACACAGCTCTCACACACACACATCCCAAACTTCTACAAATCTGACATTACAACTGAAATCTGTTTTCTACACAGATCACTCTTTTCTCCATCGGAGCTCTTCAAAATGCTAGTTCCTTGCATTTTAACATTTTGCCATCACATTGAACCCACGGATCGCTGCTGCACATTCATAAAATGCGTGAAAAAGGAACATCAAGTGTATTCGTAATACCTCAAAACTGAAATGATTATACGAAGATATTTATTGAAACATGTTTTTATTAAAGGAACTATCACTTGCACTGCATTACAAGAGACCTTGTTACAAACATGTAAAATTAACTAAGTTCAACTTTTAAAAAACAATGTAATTCTCATAAGGATTACTTTAAACGTTCATAAAAACAAGTAAACACTAAACGTTCTTAGACAATGATTAAATGTTAGCTGGAATAAATTACGTTATAATTAAACAGGCTTATTTATAGTTTGATATTAAAGCAGCTATGACAAAAACAGGCTCCAGTTACTTGCATAAAACGTAAATGTTGTCTGAAATAAAATAACAGATTTCAAAGTTTTATTTTGCTAGTTAAGACACGGCTGAAATATATAATTTACTGTTAATGATCATACTAAAACATGAAGACTTTTTTCTGATCTGTTTTGAGATCACATATTAATGAATTGTTCACAAAAACTATAAACACTTTAAAAACAACCACAAATTACTACTGAAAAACATTTAAACACCGTCTCACACTACCACACATCTGCTAACACATTTCAGCACAGAGAGACAGAAACATGAACGCAATCAAAAACTCACACAACTTAGCAAATCAACAGGTAAAGTTCCGTCATGGAAACTGCAAATACAACATTCTCATTTAAAAGTATTACTAAAAATGCTACATTCTATCGAATCTTAAAAGTACACGACTGAAATGAGTGGACTTATGTCCTGTTATTAACATTCGTCCACTACAAAAACTTCTTTTACTTTTTATAAACAAAATAACTTAAAATGATTTTCAAATTCATAACGACATTTACAATACGTTTTCTCTTAACCTCCAGCTAACCGACAAACACAAGACCAACAGACAACACACAAACACACACAGAACAACAAAACACACACACTCTCTCACACACACACACACACGCACAAACAAACAGACACACACACACACACACACACTCTCTCTCACACACACACACACACACACACACGCACACACACAGAGACAGAGACAGACACACACTCACACACACACACTCTCTCACTCTCTCTCACACACACAGAGACAGACAGACACACAGACACACTATCAGCACACACACACACACACACACAGACAGAGAGACAGACAGACACACAGACACACACACACAACACACTATCAGCACACGCACAACACACACACACACACACACACACACACACACACACACACACACAACACACACTATCAGCACACACACACACACACACACACACAGACAGACAGACAGACAGACACACACACACACACACACACACACACACACACACAGAGAGAGACAGACACACACACACACTATCAGCACACACACACACACACACACTATCAGCACACCAGGTATAGGTCACTGTCTCTATAAGAGGGAAAAAGAACATGCACAGAGAAATCCAAATTAAACAATTCCCCATCGTAACTACACATTGATGGCCTAAGACACGAAACGAGCGGTTTGTGTGAGAAAACGAACAGTATTTATATCGTTTTTTACCTCTTGTACACCGGATGTGTGTGCGCACTCAGATCACTTGGACATGGTTGTGTACAAGAGGTAAAAAACGATATAAATACTGTTCGTTTTCTCACACAAACCGCTCGTTTCGTGTCTTAGGCCATCAATGTGTAGTTACGATGGGGAATTGTTTAATTTGGATTTCTCTGTGCATGTTCTTTTTCCCTCTTATAGAGACAGTGACCTATACCTGCCATTATATGACTGACAGACTAGAACGGTTTGACTTAAAAACATCAAAATTGGATCTACTGAAGAAAAAAGACACCTAGATCTTGGATGCCCTTGGGGTAAGCTGATAGATACCACATTTTAATTTCAAAGTGACCTATCCCTTTAACTGCATTAGTCTGCTATCAACGGCTCAAGCCTCCGATACGGTTTAAAATGACGTTTTGGGATTAGCAACGGAGGCGTTGGATGAGATGCGGAAGAAATAATCCTCCTCACAATAGAGATTTAAGTAGAAAAACCAGACGAATACCTTGAAATATATAATTTGATCGATGTCTTGAGGTGTGGCAACCGTAGTATAAGCGGAATAATTGACTTCGGTCCATTGAATTATTAGAAAAATAATGCACACCCGAGGTTAGTGTTGTCACGGTACCAAAATATCAGTATTCGGTACCGATACCAGTGAAAATCCACGGTTCTCGGTACCAAAGCAAAACACAAAAACATGCTAATTAAAAACATACTATTTTTATTAATAAAGTCAAACAAAAATAAAATGTAAAAAAATCAATGCCATTGTTTATATTTATTTAAAATTGTTTCAAGTTTTTTCGCAAGTAATAAAGTATGAAAAACAGTAAACAAATTTCACCCAAATTTAATTTGTCTTTTAATTAATTAAATTTAAAAACATTTTATTTTTTGGTAAATAAAGGGGATTTACTGTTAAAATTAAAATATGGAAGAAATATTGTGTGATTATTTCTATCAAAATAAAGATGTATTAATTTTTTCAACAGTAGTAATAGTATCACATACATTCTACTAAATAATAATAATATATTTCTGGCACAATGTCTTTTAAGTAAAAACGAACTTTTATTTTGACGGGCTGCCGTGAATACCTTTACATTTCCGTGTGTATGTGTGTAGCTATGATATGACGCTGGTTTTACTCAAATGAAATGCTTGTGAAGTGACTCTCAGAGCAGTTCTGGAGATGTAGTTTATGTATTTATGTCCTCATTGAGACGGCAGATGCTGAAATCACTGCGAGCGTCACGCGCGCTTCAGTGTATGTAGTAAAAAAAAAAACACGCGTCTCAGCCATTCATTCATTCATTCACAGAGACTCGCAGAACCAGCGGGATTCATATTTGAATCGACGTTTGCGGCTTAATATTTACAGATACTAGTCCATGTCGCGATTTGATTTAAGTGTAATAACCTACTTTTGATTAATTCATCCAAACTTTGACAAACTCCGTGACATTAAACTGTAAATTCCGTTTTTATAACTGGATTCCGTCCGCGTTTTCTGCATCGAGGAAATCAGAGCTGTACGCGTCAAGAACCGGGTTGACCGGGTACCACCGGAACTTGAAAAAAGCTAGTACCGTGACGTTTTAATTTTTTTAGTACCGACTTGGTACCGAAGTACCGGGTCTTTTGACAACACTACCCGAGGTGTAACGGCCACTCCGCTTCGCGTCTAATAATACTAATAATTCAACGGCCCGTCGTCAATTATTCCTTACATATCGCACAGCCCTATTGACCGGTTGATGAAAAACAAGCTTATGTGGATTCT
>CM041805.1:34409966-34414966 GCA_023376895.1 Aspiorhynchus laticeps | reverse complement strand
ATATTTAAATATTTTGATATGTATTCTTTTTCAAAAGTTTCATTTTAACTGTTCTTTAAAATGTTTTAAATGTAACGTTAAAATTATGGTAATTTGAATGATAAAATCATCATTTTTTTCTCTCGTGTAGTCGACTATTGTTTTCGGTGTCGACTAGTAGGAGCTGTACCGTTTAGTCGACTAGACCCGCACATCCCTAATATATATATATATACATACATACATACATAACATTATACACACACACACATATACACATGAATGTGCACACACACACACACACACATTATACACACACACACACATATACACATGAATGTGTACACACACACATTATACACACACACACATATACACATGAATGTGCACACACACACACACACACATTATACACACACACACACATATACACATGAATGTGTACACACACACATTATACACACACACACACACAAGAATGTGTACACCACACACAGGTGGCCAAAATGATTATAACACTAGTATTTTTCAGCAGCTAAAAAAGGTTTTAAGTCAGTTATTTTATATTTTGCTGTAGTGTGTCTGTAGGAAATATCAGTTTACATTTCCATACATTCATTTAGCCATTAATTGTAATAACCCAGTGATATGTTTATCTGACAACTGGTTTATTACCATTAATAGCTAAATTAATGTATGGAAATGTAAACTGATATTACTGACACAAGATAGAAATAACCATTTTTAGCTGATGAGATACTAGTGTTATGACTATTTTGGCCACCAGTGTGTATAAATTATATAACATGTATATATAAATAACTGTAGGCTAGATTTACAGTTAAGTTATATAATGTGCATTAGCAAAAACGTGGTGTTATTATATTATACCGCTAACTTATATCAGGTATTATTAGCACAGTATGATGACCAATATATAAAATAATGTGTAATTTGAAGCGTCTCCGCTCCGTCACACCGCGCGGAACCGTTAAAAATCATAATTCTACCGTTAAACACAACATGACGCGGGGCGGCGCGGCGCGTCTGAAGGGCCTCAGCGCACTGACGCGTCTCTATAACTATAATAACAACAACACTAAACGCTTATTCACAGCTTTACCCGCCCTCAGTACCTCACAGAGCTAAACAGACGCATACTACAGTGAATCAGGGCTTTTACTCACGGTTGAGGTGAATCTGTCCCGCTGCTGTGTGCACTGCGCAGTCTCTCTCTGGAATCAGCGTCTGTGGAAACGCAGCGCGTAACCCGCGCGCCCGCCAAACTCCGTCCTGAACGCGCACGCATGCGTCACCCCGTGCGCGCGCCTGCAACACAGAGCCTACGCAGTTCTAATCTACATTGTTTTTATAATCTCTGATAAATACAGTAGCATAATAATGTACAAATAATGTGTATTTTACATATTTAAAATATGTCAATAGCACGTCTATTACATATAATATTTAAAACCATAAAAATGTTGTTACTTGAAATAAAATAAACTTTAGCTGTAATAAAATATTAAAAATATTTTTAAATAATTGCCAAGGCAGCATTTTTTATTTTAATTTAGTTTAACGATAATACCTCAAACTGAAATAAAAGTCACTAAAAACGATTTAAAAAAGACTAAAACTTTAATTATAAAACACTTAAAATATTAAAAACTACACTGAATATGAATACAGCTGACATATTAAAAACTATTTATGTTCATTTTTATATTTAGAAACTAAAATCTCAAATCTGAACAATATCTGCCAGAATAATAATAAAAAAGGATAAAAAAAGTCTTATTTTCAATATTTTAAAAAATAAATGTTCACATCAAATTGCTCTAAAGTATTAGTTTCTGCTTGATTTCTTAATTTTAATTTTTTTTTTTTGGACTAATAATAGACTGGTGAATGATATTGATATAAAACAATATGAAATACAATAAAAAGTCAGTTTCTTTAGGGATTATTTATTTTTTGCACTTGATTAAAAACAACACTTTGAGCACCGAGTGTGAAAACTAATCACACAACACAAAATTACAAACAAACAGCTTCACAAAGTAACAAAAGTTCAAAAGACAAAACCATATAAACTGAGATCAGCAGTGAAAATATATGATTTTAAACCAGCACCAATAGAAACAGCCCGAATAACACAAACCAGACTTAATCAACACGTTTATAAAGTTTCTCATCTGATCATACAATCATCACAATTACGCTGTAGATATTTCATTACTGCACAATCAAGACCATAAACACTAACAGCTTCTATAAATATAAACATGTCCAATATAGATATTTCACAGACACTTTATTCATCACTATAAACACAAACACTAGAGAGTTAAAGCAACACTTCAGACGAAGATGACAATCTGCTGATAATGTGTTCATCTGAGATCAGGATGAGTTTGTGTCTTCATCAGGTTTGTAGAAATGCATCAGTGTCTCAGCAATGCAAGTGAATGGGTGCCGTCAGAACGAGAGCTGATAATGTGTTCATCTGAGATCAGGATGAGTTTGTGTCTTCATCAGGTTTGTAGAAATGCATCAGTGTCTCAGCAATGCAAGTGAATGGGTGCCGTCAGAACGAGAGCTGATAATGTGTTCATCTGAGATCAGGATGAGTTTGTGTCTTCATCAGGTTTGTAGAAATGCATCAGTGTCTCAGCAATGGATGCACTGCAGTGAATGGGTGCCGTCAGAACGAGAGCTGATAATGTATTCATCTGAGATCAGGATGAGTTTGTGTCTTCATCAGGTTTGTAGAAATGCATCAGTGTCTCAGCAATGGATGCACTGCAGTGAATGGGTGCCGTCAGAACGAGAGCTGATAAAAACATCACAATAATCCAGTTATATATCATTTGAAAGCTTAAAACCTCAAAATTCATCCTGTGCAAAACCATTTTGAAATCCAACATTGCGTTACCATGGAAACAGTACTTTAAAATCTTTTGGCGGACTCCTCCCCCTTAGTGGGCGGAGTCAAGTGTCATATTACACAAGGTCGTTTAGAATCAAAGCTTTTTATAATCTTGACAATATACATATCGTCGGAAAGGTCTGACTCTCGGGATTCCATATTTTGTGGTCTTTTTGTGATCGGAGTAATATTGAAAAATGCATTAAAAAATTCAATGGAGTTCGGATGGCACCCGGTGGCTGTTTGTGGTATGACGCCCTAAATAAAATCTCTATTTTTTTCATATCAACTTCAAATTTGTTACATAACTTATTTAGACATAAGGCTTTAATTTTAGTGTAAAACCTGTTATGTAAAATATTTATTTTATATAAAATATAAACAATTTAGCACCGTGTATTTTCTTCACAGTAAATGTAAACTTCTATAACTATTTTATTTTTTCATATTTTAAAAATAATCCACGTCTGCATTAATCTCCTGATTATCTTCTTTAAAAAGAGTCCAACCTTATGTCTGTATTCCAAAGCATTCATAAATTATAAGAGTTTAGGTTTGGATAGTGCACTTTCACGTATATTTTCAAAAATGGGGGGTGACAGTTATTAAAGGGATATATATATATTTTTCCTTGAGGTTTACTTATAACGTTAATAAAGTTTTTTGCACACAACACAAATAAATATGTGGAAAAATGATTATTTTCACCCCTCATTCCGAGCCTCTGTCTAAAGCGACCTGTTTTAAGGGGCATGTCCTTTTAGAATCATCAGTAACAGCCTCTGTTCTGATTGGCTGACGTCGCTGCATAGGAAACAGTATCCCGCCTCCTCACTATTGCATGCTATTGACAACATGATCAAAATAAAACGAAACATAAAATGAAATCATATACTTATGGTTTGTGATACAGATCTAGTTCCGCTTCATTTTTAACAAATGTTTCTTTGTGAATCTGTGCCTCGATTACTAAACAAAATCCTCCGACACGAGCATACTTCAAGTTTATTTTATTAAGTATACTTCAGTAAAGTTCAAGTATATTTAAGCATACTTTATGTAGTACGTATACAAATATCAGTGTACTAGTGGTATACTTGTAAGTGTACTATTTCAATACTCATTGGGACTAAATTTCACTTTTCTACTTTTAAGTATACTTTGCATTTGGCATCTGTGCAGATTTCTCTCCTGATTCACACCAGAACACTTTTTCACTGAGGAAGAGTTATTATGGATTATGGACTGTTTTAGTCATAAAATGCTGGATTTGTTTCATCTTTTGTCTTCTCCAGATGTTAACGGAATGCTGTGGATTATTGTGATGTTTTAATCAGCTCTCGTTCTGACGGCACCCATTCACTTGCATTGCTGAGACACTGATGCAGTGATGCATTTCTACAAATCTGATGAAGAAACAAACTCATCCTGATCTCAAGATGAGCACATTATCAGCTCTCGTTCTGACGGCACCCATTCACTTGCATTGCTGAGACACTGATGCAGAGATGCATTTCTACAAACCTGATGAAGAAACAAACTCATCCTGATCTCAAGATGAGCACATTATCAGCTCTCGTTCTGACGGCACCCATTCACTTCCATTGCTGAGACACTGATGCAGAGATGCATTTCTACAAACCTGATGAAGAAACAAACTCATCCTGATCTCAAGATGAGCACATCATCAGCTCTCGTTCTGACGGCACCCATTCACTTGCATTGCTGAGACACTGATGCAGTGATGCATTTCTACAAATCTGATGAAGAAACAAACTCATCCTGATCTCAAGATGAGCACATTATCAGCTCTCGTTCTGACGGCACCCATTCACTTCCATTGCTGAGACACTGATGCAGAGATGCATTTCTACAAACCTGATGAAGAAACAAACTCATCCTGATCTCAAGATGAGCACATTATCAGCTCTCGTTCTGACGGCACCCATTCACTTCCATTGCTGAGACACTGATGCAGAGATGCATTTCTACAAACCTGATGAAGAAACAAACTCATCCTGATCTCAAGATGAGCACATTATCAGCTCTCGTTCTGACGGCACCCATTCACTTGCATTGCTGAGACACT
>CM041805.1:34405661-34409866 GCA_023376895.1 Aspiorhynchus laticeps | reverse complement strand
TTTTTCTTACCCCATTGGCAGATATTTTTGCTTGTTTTAAGCAAAAAACTAACAAAATTTTTATATTTTTTTCAGGAAAACAAGACATATATCTTTTTACATGCAAAATAAATGCATCTTGATTCAAGAAAGTTTAGATATTTATAATAGAAAATAAGACAAAAATACTAAGTAAGAAAATCATTTTTTGGTGTGTGACAAGCAGCGTCTGGTTATTATTCAAGAAATATGGCTGAATACATTTTTCTAGGAACTATGGAAACCCATCTGCGCCATTTAATAAAAAATGACTTTTTATTTCACAATTGAGACAAATTTTCTCACAATTTAGACAATTTGTCTAAATTGCGACAATTTTTAGACCGTTTATAGCCTATCTAGCAATTCTGAGTTTATATAACAATTTTGAGTTTATATAGCAATTCTGAGTTTATATAACAATTTTGAGTTTATATAACAATTCTGAGTTTATATAACAATTTTGAGTTTATATAGCAATTCTGAGTTTATATAACAATTTTGAGTTTATATAGCAATTCTGAGTTTATATAACAATTCTGAGTTTATATAGCAATTCTGAGTTTATATAACAATTCTGAGTTTATATAGCAATTCAATTCTGAGTTTATATAGCAATTCAATTCTGAGTTTATATAACAATTCTGAGTTTATATAGCAATTCAATTCTGAGTTTATATAGCAATTCTGAGTTTATATAACAATTCTGAGTTTATATAGCAATTCAATTCTGAGTTTATATAGCAATTCAATTCTGAGTTTATATAACAATTCTGAGTTTATGTAGCAATTCAATTCTGAGTTTATATAGCAATTAAATTTTGAGTTTATATAACAATTCTGAGTTTATATAACAATTCTGAGTTTATATAGCTATTCTGAGTTTATATAGCAATTCTGAGTTTATATAGCAATTCTGAGTTTATATAGCAATTCTGAGTTTATATAGCAATTCTGAGTTTATATAGCAATTCTGAGTTTATATAGCAATTCTGAGTTTATATAACAATTCTGAGTTTATATAGCAATTCAATTCTGAGTTTATATAGCAATTCAATTCTGAGTTTATATAACAATTCTGAGTTTATGTAGCAATTCAATTCTGAGTTTATATAGCAATTCTGAGTTTATATAACAATTCTGAGTTTATATAGCAATTCAATTCTGAGTTTATATAGCAATTCTGAGTTTATATAACAATTCTGAGTTTATATAGCAATTCAATTCTGAGTTTATATAGCAATTCAATTCTGAGTTTATATAACAATTCTGAGTTTATGTAGCAATTCAATTCTGAGTTTATATAGCAATTCTGAGTTTATATAACAATTCTGAGTTTATATAGCAATTCTGAGTTTATATAACAATTCTGAGTTTATATAGCAATTCTGAGTTTATATAACAATTCTGAGTTTATATAGCAATTCAATTCTGAGTTTATATAGCAATTCAATTCTGAGTTTATGTAGCAATTCAATTCTGAGTTTATATAGCAATTCTGAGTTTATATAACAATTCTGAGTTTATATAGCAATTCTGAGTTTATATAACAATTCTGAGTTTATATAGCAATTCTGAGTTTATATAACAATTCTGAGTTTATATAGCAATTCAATTCTGAGTTTATATAGCAATTCAATTCTGAGTTTATGTAGCAATTCAATTCTGAGTTTATATAGCAATTCTGAGTTTATATAGCAATTCTGAGTTTATATAGCAATTCTGAGTTTATATAGCAATTCTGAGTTTATATAACAATTCAAAGTCAAAATCTGCTTTATTGTCAGTTCTGCCACATGTACAGCACATACAGAGAATTTAAATTGCGTTACTCTCAGACCCTTGGTGCTTAAAGATAACACTAAACACTAATGGCAGAATGTAAAAATACAAATAAATACAGACTAAAATATAATATAAAATACAAATACACAATAAGGATATGCATAATAATTTCTGAGTTTATATCTCGCAATTTTTTAATCTTGTAATTGACTTTTTTCCTGTTTGAACTGGCGTTGATTACTCAGGATTTATTCACTTTAGAACGAAGTTAAGATCAAATTCATGCCTGTACGTTGTGAATTAGATGGAAATTTACAGGAGTTCTCCTGTGCATACGGATATGAATAATCCACACAAACATTAGTGAATGAGAGGCTCTGTCTTTCTCACATCTGATCGAACAATTAGTCAAGAGCAACACTGACAGATGATAAATCAGCCCTGAATTTATTTACATTTAATCATTTTTCCAATTAAATTCCACATCGAAATGGAGTTGCAGTTGAGAGATCGAGAGAAACCCTGAAATAGATCAATTCTCTCGCATATTAAAGGAAATATTGTGTTTTATTGAGTGATGCTTTTACGGTTCTTTGATCAGTTTATTTTCTCCATTATAATGACCATCTCTCTTTCTATCCAACACAAACGTGCCGTGTTTCTGAATCATTAAGACAGACAGAGACAGAGAGACAGTTGGTGGTTCTTGCAGGTGTTCCTCCACTCAACATCCATTTCACATCTTGACAAGCAATCAATCAAATCTGGCCACTGGAACCCTGTGACCAGGCTCCACAAATGGACAGCTGTTACCACGGAAACCCCGGCAGCGCGACAGCCAATCAGAGCCAGAAAACAACGATCTGTACGCAGGAGATCTGTGCGTTTATGGCACATATACAGAAAATCCTGTCATTGTTTACTCACACTCAGGAGTTTACAGTGACCACAAACATCAAGCTGAAATAAAGACGTGATTTAAAAGCCCACGCAACAAGTCCAGTCTGTTTTTGGACCCTAATGATAAGAAATCAGAGAATAATGACTCAAATCACATCTGTTCCTCACATACAACTGTTACTTTTAAAAGTAGTGCATTACAATATTGAAGTACTCCATGAAAAGTAACTAATTGCGTTCCAAAATAAAAGTTTTGTTTACATAATATATGTGTGTGTACTATGTGTATATATTATATATATATATATATATATAAATACACACACATGCATGTATATATTTCAGAAAAATCTATGATTTTTATATATTAAATATATTTATTTATAATATAAATTATGTATATAAATATAGACGTACATATTTTCAAAATATATACTGTATGTGTGTGTATTTATATATACATAATAAATACACACAGAACACACACATATATTATGCAAAAAAAAATTATTTTGGATGTGATTAATCCCGATTAATCGTTTGACAGCACTACAAAAAACCCAAATGTTATATTTTAGCAATAAATGGGACTTTACGTTACTTATTTGAAAAAGTAACTTGGATATTTTCTTGTAAAGTTTAAAAGTAATGCGTTATTTTACTAGTTACTAGTTATTATGTAACTCATGTGTAACCCTCAACACTGATTATGATATCAGTATATAGCGCACAAGTCGTATAATCTACTGTCAAGATAACAAAACATTCCCAAGAATGTTTCGCTAATGTTCCCATTAAGTTATGAAAATGTTGTTTCTGGATTTTCTCCGAACATCCAATTTTTTAAATGATTAAAAAACGTTTTTTATTGGTTAGGCAAACAATAAGGAAACATTCCATTGTATCATTTGGCAAACATTATGGTAACGCTACTTTTGAATGTTCTCTGAACATTTTTTTAAATGTGAACATTAAAGAGAACATTAAGGGAACACTCAATTTTATCATTTTGAAACATTATGGGAATGTTACATTTGAATGATCTCTGAACGTTCTGAAACAAGTAGCAACATTTAAAATACATTCCAAAAAATGTTCAATGAACACTGTACAAATAACATTTTGAGAACACTATATTAATATTAACATATTAACACTATATGTTCAACCCAGCTAACATTCTGAGTTTAAAATTCTAAGTTTATATCTCGCAATTCTGAGTTTATATCGCAATTCTGAGTTTATATTTAAATTTTGCATTTATATCGCAATTCTGAGTTTATATCGCAATTCTGAGTTTATATCTCGCAATTCTGAGTTTATATCGCAATTTTGCGTTTATATCGCAATTCTGAGTTTATATCGCAATTCTGAGTTTATATCGCAATTCTGCATTTATATCGCAATTCTGAGTTTATATCTCGCAATTCTGAGTTTATATCGCAATTCTGAGTTTATATCTCGCAATTCTGAGTTTATATCGCAATTTTGCGTTTATATCA
>CM041805.1:34390661-34395661 GCA_023376895.1 Aspiorhynchus laticeps | reverse complement strand
GAGTGGAGCAGACTCTGGAGTGGACTCAGAGGGCTCCCGGAGTGGAGCGGGCTCTGGAGTGGACTCTGTGGGCTCCCGGAGTGGAGCGGGCTCTGGAGTGGACTCTGTGGGCTCCCGGAGTGGAGCGGGCTCTGGAGTGGACTCAGAGGGCTCCCGGAGTGGAGCGGGCTCTGGAGTGGACTCAGAGGGCTCCCGGAGTGGAGCGGGCTCTGGAGCGGGCGGGCTCTTTTTGCTCTGTGGGCTCCCAGACTGGAGCGGGCTCTGGAGTGGACTCAGAGGGCTCCCGGAGTGGAGCAGGCTCTGGAGTGGACTCAGAGGGCTCCCGGAGTGGAGCGGGCTCTGGAGTGGACTCTGTGGGCTCCCGGAGTGGAGCGGGCTCTGGAGTGGACTCTGTGGGCTCCCGGAGTGGAGCGGGCTCTGGAGTGGACTCAGAGGGCTCCCGGAGTGGAGCGGGCTCTGGAGTGGACTCAGAGGGCTCCCGGAGTGGAGCGGGCTCTGGAGCGGGCGGGCTCTTTTTGCTCTGTGGGCTCCCAGACTGGAGCGGGCTCTGGAGTGGACTCTGTGGGCTCCCAGACTGGAGCGGGCTCTGGAGTGGACTCTGTGGGCTCCCAGACTGGAGCGGGCTCTGTAGTGGACTCTGTGGGCTCCCAGACTGGAGCGGGCTCTGGAGTGGACTCAGAGGGCTCCCGGAGTGGAGCGGGCTCTGGAGTGGACTCAGAGGGCTCCTGGAGTGGAGCGGGCTCTGGAGTGGACTCAGAGGGCTCCCGGAGTGGAGCGGGCTCTGGAGTGGACTCAGAGGGCTCCCGGAGTGGAGCGGGCTCTGGAGTGGACTCTGTGGGCTCCCGGAGTGGAGCGGTCTCTGGAGTGGACTCAGAGGGCTCCCGGAGTGGAGTGGACTGGACTCTGTAGCGGCCTCCATGGCTGAGACAAGAAGAGCGGGCTGCTCAGTCACGGCCTTCGTGGCAGCAGAAGTGAAATCGAGTGGCTCTGTAGCGACCTCCATTGCCGAGACAAGGAGAGTGGATTGCTCAGTGACGGCCTCTGTGGCAACAGCAGTGAAAGCGGCTCTGTGGTGGGCAGATCAGGCTGCTCTGTGGCAGCCTTCGTGGCAGCAGCAGTGAAATCTGACAGCCCTATGGTGACCTCTGAGACCACCGGAGTCAGGTCCTCCAGGACCACCGGACTTGAGCCCACCAAAGAAATGCCAGGTGCTATGGCTGAGATCAGTTGTGGGTCCGCCAAACTGGACACCAGCTTCAAATGTACTGGACTCACCCTTATGACTTCATGCGGCACGTCCATAATACCCAGGAACACTGAAGTGGTATCTATGACGGCTGAAGACTCTGGTGTGGAGGCCATGATGGCTGGAGACTCTGGACTGGCAGCCATCCTTTGAAAAGGCACCTCATGAGAAGGCACCTCTCTTTGCAGTGCTGACTGCCTTCCACTGCGGACAAGGTACTCCACAAACCCATCAAATGAAGCAACTCAACATTCATTCGTTACTAGTTCTAAAGTGACGTTTTGGAATTAATAACGGAGGCTTGGACTCAGCTGTTAAACTGTCAACTTTAGATTTGAATCTGTGGCAGAAGGAAGTAGTTCCGCACAAAAGAGGCAGCACAAGTACATCTCGGAGACGTTTATTTGACGTCTCTATTTACATCTGCAAGACATATTTTTTAGATTGTTTGCTCATCTGCAATACGTCTATAGGACGTTTCCTATTAGATGTCACATAGACGTTGTCAGTCCTCTGTCGTGTGTGTCATGTGTTCCCGCCTCTTGTGTCCATATTTGGTTTGTTTCCTGTCCTTGTTTAATGTGATTATTAGTTTAGTATGTTCAGCTGTGTGTTAATTATCCTGTGTATTTAGTTCATGCCTGTTCTATTAGATTTCGTCTGGTCTACTCGTTACTCCCCGGTGTTTCTGTGAGTCTGCCTTGCCTTGTCTTGCCCTGATGTCTTCATTAAAGACAATTATTTGAGTTTATTCCTCGTCTCCATGTTCCTTGTTCCTCCCTGCTGTGTGCACCGTGACAGAAGACCAGACCTAACAGTAAGCGGCGCCCCTTCACCTCGTTTTGTTTTCCGTGTTTGAAAAGTCTTTTGTTTGTTCCTGTTTGTGTTTGTCCTGCGGCAAGGAAGTCGCCACTCGTCCTTCCGCCCTAGCCCGCGTCAAGTCGGCGTGGGAGTTCGACGGGATCGCTGCGAGTGCCACGAGTCCACTGTCCAAGAGGCCTCGTGCCCGCCGATCGCGGGAGAGATCCACCGCCGGCTGTGGCTATTCCAAGCCCGCCGGCTGGTTGTCTAGTTCCCGGGTTGCCACTCCCCCAAGCCCGCCGTTCGCGGGAGTTCACGCCGCCGTTCGCAGGAGATGACGCCGCCGTCCGCAGCTCACCCTAGGCCGCCGGCCCGCCGCTGACTCAAGCCCGCCAGCCCGCCGCTGACTCAAGCCCGCCGGCCCGCCACTGACTCTAGCCCCGTGGATCCTGTCCACATCACGGCCAGGAGTGCTGTGCCATGTCCCCAGAGACATGTTTTAAGTCGTGTTGTGTCCAAAGGAGCAGTTTTAATCCAGTCCAGTCTTGTCTTGTCTACGGAGACTCGTCTGGGGCAGGCGGCTCTTCTTGTAGTGGCCGTGTAGGCCATTCCCAGCCGCCTGCCCCCGTGTCGCAGAAGTGGAGGCGGTCGCTGAGGGACCCTGTGAGGGCCCCTCACTCCTGGTCATGCCCAGAAGAAGCCTCAGCTTCCTAGCACGCCCAGGAGGGCTTCCTGTTCCTGTGGGCTGTCCTGTTCATCTGTTTAGCCCTGGAGGGCTATCCTGTCTCGTTCTGTGTGTCCAGCCCTGGAGGGCTCCTGATACCCCCTGACGTCCCCAGGGAAATTTTGGGGGGGGCTAGAAAGGGTTCCGGTTGTAGGGGCCGGGCCGAGGGGACTGAGGCCACGGCCACAAGAACTACCTGCCATGGCCTCCTAAGCTCCCAGCTCTGCCATGGCCTCCATTGTCTGTTCCACTCTGGAGGTCCCCGTCCTGTGTTTCTGTGTTTCAAAATTTGGTATATAGTGTATTTACTCATTATATATGGAAAATTCTTCATCCACAACTGTAAATGTGCAGTGAAAAAAACAAATTTTACTAATTTTATTATATAATAGAAATAGGTCACTACCTGTATACGTTAAAAGAAACAAGAAATAACAAAGCAAAAAAAAAAGGAAATTATTTTAAATGTGTATCAGAGAAAAACATTTATTTCATAATGATATTTCCCCCCATTTTAAATTCTTATTCTGCAATGAAAGGTTAGATTTTTGTGAATTTTTTAAATAAAAGATCAAAAGGATTAACAATGCAGATTAATTTTCACAGCTTTCTTTGATCATATTTATCAAGGGTGCCAATAATTCTGACCACGTGTGTATGAAGTGGATAGACTGACCATCAGAGTAAAGGACATTTCACAGCTGCCTAAAAACAATGATAGATGGGAACTATATAGCTACTATACATGTTTTACAGTTTTGAATGAATCTCACACACACACACTCTCTCTCTCTCTCTCACACACACACACACACACACACACACACTCTCACACACACACAGACACACACACACACACACACACACTCTCTCTCTCTCACACACACACACACACACACACACACACACACACACACTCACACACACATCTCTGATCGAGTTTCTGTGTGTCTATCTACTGCTCTGAAATCAGCAGAATCGCTCCGGAATGGATCACATGTCTCTTTAAATGCACAGACGCACATGTTTCTATTTTAACCGCTGAGTTCCCTGCTAATGACACGAGCGTATGCGCGAGCGCGCTCCCATCAAACACACACAGATTAATGTGATGATTAATATGATCGACAGATTATGAGCTGTTTCCACATCTTCAAAATCCCTCTTTGTAATGTGTGCAAAAACACCTCTAATAAACGAGTGACAGCCACAATAAACATTTAGCTACAATTACCACGAATTATTATTATTACAAAATCATTTAATTAAAGGCCTTTATATAATAATGTTTTGCAGAGCCATATATTATATGCTACTTTTACCGGATTAATTTATCAGCATTTTACTAAACTAGTTTTATATGCCAAGATAAAATAATGATAGCCAAAATAAATAAATAACATATTATAATTAGTAATGATAATAAAATGAGCGTTATATTCATAAATGCTGTATAGTTGATATGCCTGTTTATTTATTTATTTATTGTCAGGTTATAGCCTACTTTCCAAAAATATCGCAATCATTTCCTGCATGTTAAAACAGCTCTGAGATTAATTTTGTCATGCACGTCCAAGAAAAAAATATAAATAAAAAGCCCGATGTTTTCTTGTGAAAGTAAAAGGCTTTTGTTGCTGATCAATAGTTCCTGCGAGGTTAAAGTGTGTCAGCGCGCGCGTGATCTGGAGCTGCTGCAGGTGATTTCTCTCTCTCTCTCTCTCTCTCTCTCTCTCTCTCTCTCTGTGTGTGTGTGTGTTTATCTCTCTCTCTCTCTCTCTGTGTGTGTCTCTCTCTCTGTGTGTGTGTGTTTATCTCTCTCTCTCTCTGTCTGTCTCTCTCTCTGTCTCTCTCGCTCTCTCTCTCTCTCTCTCTCTCTCTCTCTATCTCTCTCTCTCTCTCTCTCTCGCTCTCTCTCTCTCTCTCTCTCTCTCTCTATCTCTCTCTCTCTCTCTCTCTCTCTCTCTCTCTCTCTCTCTCTGTCTCTCTCTCTCTCTCTCTCTCTCTCTCTCTCTCTATCTCTCTCTCTCTCTCTCTCTCTATCTCTCTCTCTCTCTCTCTCAAGATTCATACAGCCTAAAACATAAAACAGCGCGTCGCGTCCACAATCTACATTTATATAATTCTAATTTTAAGAAACCCTTTCTTCTCCTCTTCTTTATGCACTATTGTTCCGATTGTATTATGATTTGTAAAGGTTGTATTCTACACTCAGATCAGAACAATATCTGA
>CM041805.1:34355661-34370661 GCA_023376895.1 Aspiorhynchus laticeps | reverse complement strand
CATTAAAACATTAATATTATGAAAATTAGTATTAGAGTTCAAAATAACTGTCTATCGTAGTATATTTTAAGTTCATATTAACTAATGTACTTAATGCCTTTATTGTTACTTTTGATCAAATGTGTCCTTGTTTTTGTTAATATTTGAAATTAGATATTTTCTGCTTTTATGTTAATTTTAGTTAATGTTACAGTCATTTTGTTGTGTTGTTTTTTTGTTGTTTTTAAATAAGCC
The DNA here is from genome assembly GCA_023376895.1 of Aspiorhynchus laticeps. NCBI lineage: Eukaryota > Metazoa > Chordata > Actinopteri > Cypriniformes > Cyprinidae > Aspiorhynchus > Aspiorhynchus laticeps. The sequence goes on along the minus strand of CM041805.1, from coordinate 34,370,427 downwards.
TAAATGTTTATTACTTTTTATTTCAGTTAATTTTTTTAAGTTCAAAATTAAAATTAGTATTGTTGCCTTGGAAACTAACTGAAATTAAATTAGTTTGTTTTAGTGTTATTATTATTACTAATATTATATTTTTTTTAAGTTACATTAAGTTAAATGAAAATGAGAATAAAAAATGTGAAAACAAAATTTTTATGCACATTTACAATATTTCACCTTTCGTGATGAGTGACACCGAAGGACACTTTTAATGTTTAACTGAAATTCCCAAAAAGCTACAACAATTTCAATAAATGGCTTTATTTTTAAAAGACAAAATGTGTGATTTTGGAGTGCAGCCAAATAATGAAAATATAATAATGAAATAATGTAAATATTACAGTAAAATGATGGCAACTGTCCACTTTCACTGTCCCTGAATAATGAATGTTTCCACCTTTAACTTTTAAGATCAACTTAAGAGAAAAAAAGGAATAAATACATTTTATTAATATTTTTCTTGAGTGTGTTTTGCTGTTTTTTTAGCAGGTTTCGTTCTTCCAGCCCGAGCGCTCAGATTCTGACCGCGACAGCCAATGGGACGGCAGCCCTCTGACAGACTCCGCCTCCCCACAGCGACTGGACTCGTGTGCTCAAACACACACACACACACACGCTTCACACACACGTGATCAGAGAGAGGGATGGTGGGATGCTACTCGAGCTCCGCTTAATAAAGCAACTCAACACAACCATCATCCTCACGGTGAGTCACATGATCTTCACAAATCATTATAATATGCCTCAAAAACATCTCTGATTATTATCAATGCTGTAAACCGTTTGTATTTCTGTGGAAGCTGTGATATACAACTGTTCACAACATTTAGATTTGTTAATGTTTGTGAAAGAAGTCTCTTCTGCTCACCAAACCTGCATTTATTTGATCAAAAATACTGTATAAAATGTGAAATATTATTACAATCTAATATAACTGTTTTCTATGTGAATATCTATTAAACTGTAATTTATTTCTGTGATCAAAGCTGTATTTTCAGCATCATTACTGCAGTCTTCAGTGTCACATGATCTTCAGAAATCATAATAATATGCTGATTTTTGTTTGTTTTATTACTATTTTGAACCAGTTTTTATTTTTATATTTTCTGTAATTATTCTGTAAACTTCTGTAAGTCTAATAAACTAATTTAAATACTAATTTAAATTTCTAAAATAATATTAAACAATTAATTAATTAATTTGTGTTTATATATATATATAATGTTTATTTTATTTAAGTACTTGAAATAAAATAAACATTATATATATATACATTATACATTATATATATATATATATATATATATATATATATTTATTTTATTTCTAAAACTATTATTATTTTATTAAATTATTTTATATCTAAAACTGAAACCATAGAAAAATTGTCAGCACTTGAAATAAAATAAAACATTATATATATATACACACATTATATATATAATATATACGTGTTTATTTTATTTCAAGTACTGACAGTTTTTTTATGGTTCCAGTTTTAATTTTAGTGAACTATAATAATATAATAAATTTATTTTTCAGGATTCACAGATGAATAGAAAGTTTAAAAGAACAGCGTTTATTTGAAATAGAAATATTTTGTATCATTATAAATGCCTTTACTGTCACTTTTGATCAATTTAATGCATTATTATTATTATTATTATTTTTTTAAACAACCACAACAACAAAATGTCTTACTGTATTTAATCATAACAGCTTACTTTGATTTTAATAATTGTGTTTAAATAGTTTTGTGGCATTTAGGCCAGATGTTAATTACTAGATAAAGTACATAAGTGTTCATATTTATGTTTTTCAGAAGTACCATTCTATGATTTATCTGATTTGATGATAATACCATCTTTATACACACAGAAGCACAGAAGTTCATAATCGGTCCTCAGAGAGCTTCAGATATTCACTAAAAACGTCATGATTTCATGAAATGTCTTCGGCAGCTCGTTGGGACGACGGATCTCCAGGTGATTCGTGTGATTCAGGAGACAGTTGCCATGACATCCGGGGGTTTCAGGCGAGAGAGTCCCAGAGCCGGATGCAGCAGGAGCAGGTTAAGGTGGAGGACGGCTGTGTGAGCGATTACTTCTCCTCTGTTTGCAGAGGACCGTCTCGTCTCGTCCTGCACCGAGACGACAGAGACGAGAGTCCAGCCTCGCTGTCCGGTCTGAGCAGCCCCGGCTCGGACAGACTGTCCCATTACGACGTGAACGCACACATGCACTTTCAGAGCGGCACATCGGTCATCATCAGCAACAGCAGCTGACCGCAAAACACCAGCCTGGAAAAATCATGCAAATCTGACCCTGGAGCACAAAACCAGTCATAAGGGTCAGTTTGTGGAAATTGAATAAATACGCTTTGCATTGATGTATGGTTTGTTATGATAGGATAATATTTGAAAATCTGGAATCTGAGGGTGCAAAAAAATCTAAACAACCTTTAAAGTTGTTCAAATTAAGTTCTTAGCAATGCATATTACTAATCACTAAGTTTTGATATATTTACGGTAGGAAATTGACTAAATATCTTCATGGAGCATGATCTTAATATCCTAATGATTTTTGGCATATAAGAAAAATTGATAATTTTGAGCCATACAATGTATTGTTGTCTATTGCTACAAAGTGACTTATGACAGCTTTTGTGCTGCAGGGTCACATATAACAGCGTTCTCGTGTTGCTGTTTATACAAGCACTAGTATCAAAAACACGTGGAGGTCAGATCACAACCTAAAAAAGGAAGAAATTATATTTTGCATGAAGAAAAACATTTTTTTTGCACTGTGGCGTTATTTAAGATCCTTTACTTTGATGCAATTTTGTACTGCATCGGCTGTACTGCTTTTAATTTGTTGATTTTATTTAATTCATTTTTTTAAATATGATTTACAGTAGAAGAAAAATGAAGAATGCATGAAGAAAACTGACTTTTTTTGTTTGCACTGTGGCATTATTATCATATCGATTCACCCCGCTATCGTTATATAACTCTATTTACAGATTTACAGAATGTAGTTTTAAGCCTTTAATTTGGTTATTGAAATAAAATCCAGTATTTACATACAATAATAAGTATAAGAAAATAAGAAAATAAAGTTTTTTGTTTGCACCGTGGCAATATTTTTGTCACTTCACCCCAGTTATTTTTATTTTAATGCAAAATCAATTTTTTTACATCATAATTACATTGGTTGTGCTGCCTTTAATTAGTTGGTTTTAATTGAACATTTTAAATCTATTACAGTGTTTTAAAGAGAATAATGAAAGCTGCAAAAACAAATGCATGAAGAAAATTGTTTTATGTTTGAGTCAGTATTTTAATGTCAATTAAGAACATTTTCACCCTAAATATCTTTTTTTTAATTTTATTTTTTATGCAAAATCAATTAGATTTTGTAGTATTTTCAGATTGCAGTTGCATTGGTTGTGCTGACTTTAATTTGTTGATTTTAATTATTTTTTAAATATATTATTTTCAGTAATTAAAGAAAATAATACGAGCTAAAAAAATTAATGCATGAAGAAAATTAGGTTTAGCATTATTTTCATGTAAATTCAATTTAATTCTCATTGTTTTGATCCAAAATCAAATATATTTTGTGTTATTTGCAGATCATAGTTGCATTGGTTTCATAAAATAAATCTATTATTTACAGTAATATAAAACAAATGATAACTGCAAAAATAAAATATTTTTTTCTTTGCACTTTGGCATAGTTTTCATTCAATTCACTCCAAATCTCATTATTCTGATGCAAAATCAATAATATTTTGTGCTGTTGATAGATCATAGTTGCATTGGTTGTATTGAATTAGCATCACATAATTACTAATTGATTGTTATTAAATAAACAGCTTAATTTTCTTTGTGCAGAATATAATTTCTTGCAATTTGAGGTAAATAATTTTCCTGCAGTTTTCATTCAATTCACTCGTGAAATGATCAACGCTGTCGACTGAGATTGAAATGAAATTTTATATGCTATCAATTTAATAAATTCAAAAATGTGTGTATTTTGGGGTGTTTAGAAGTATTTTCTGTCATTTCGATCTGAGAAGAGCTTTGGATTTAATTGATTTTCTTGTATATCATGTTCTTATGAAATGGTTCACATCATGCTGCGTCTGTGTTTTGATTTTTGCATGTGTGCAGATGTAACCAGATGCATTTTTTTCATGCATAAAATGTGTATTTTTCAACCGAAGCATGTGTTAGTTCTGCAGGATAAAGTCATGCTGGTGTTTCTGTCGCCAATAATGTGAGGTGAGTATCAGAAATCACGTCTGACGTTACGTCCAGATGTTACACATACTGGAGAATGAGTGTGTGTGTGTGTGTGTGTGTGTGTGTGTGTGTGAGAGAGAGAGCATTACAGCTCCAAACCTCCACACACACATTCATAGTCTTATTTCTCAAAAGGACAGTAGACAAATAAACACACAGCTCAAAATAATTTGCTCAAACCTTAAACGCTGAATATTAAAGTGTGCAACTCTTACAGCGACCAGCCAGAACACCCTAGCAACCACATAGCAACGCAATAAACATACCAACACAGGATAATCACTACATCCAAAATGCATAGCAAAACTTGGCAACCGTTCACAACACTTGAGCGAACGTGTACTAGCATGCTAAAAACACTCAGATCACCGTATATCCTGGCAACCAACCACATGCCAGTGTGCTAAAAAACACCTAACACCATAGCAACCATGTAATAACCTGCTGAAAACGCCCACAACAACCTAGCAACAACTTATACCACCCGAGCAACCACTTAGCAAGACCCAAGCAGTCACCCAGAACACTTCAGCAACTGCATAGCAATGCCCTAGCAACCACTAACACCACCCTAACAACAACAACACCCTAGCAACAGTCACCCAAAACACTTTAGGAACAACTGCATAGCAACACCCTGTCAACGACACCCAAGCAACAGTTACCCAAAACAATTGCATAGCAACGCACTAGTGACAACGAACACCACCCTAGCAACAGTCACCCAGACATCTTTAGAAACTGCGTAGCAACATCCTAGCAACCACTAACACCACCCTAGCAATGCCACCCTAGCAACAGTTACCCAGAAAACTTTAGCAACTGCATAGCAATGCCATAGCAGCCACTAACACCACCCTAACAACAAAACCCTAGCAACAGTCACCCAAAACACTTTAGCAACTGCATAGCAACGCACAAGCGACCACTAACACCACCCTAGCAACACCTCCCTAGCAACAGTCACCCAGACAACTTTAGAAACTGCATAGCAATGCCCTAGCAACCACTAACACCACCCTAACAACAACAACACCCTAGCAACAGTCACCCAAAACACTTTAGGAACAACTGCATAGCAACACCCTGTCAACGACACCCAAGCAACAGTCACCCAAAACAATTGCATAGCAACGCACTAGTGACAACGAACACCACCCTAGCAACAGTCACCCAGACATCTTTAGAAACTGCGTAGCAACATCCTAGCAACCACTAACACCACCCTAGCAATGCCACCCTAGCAACAGTCACCCAGAACACTTCAGCAACTGCATAGCAATGCCATAGCAGCCACTAACACCACCCTAACAACAAAACCCTAGCAACAGTCACCCAAAACACTTTAGCAACTGCATAGCAACGCACAAGCGACCACTAACACCACCCTAGCAACACCTCCCTAGCAACAGTCACCCAGACAACTTTAGAAACTGCATAGCAATGCCCTAGCAACCACTAACACCACCCTAACAACAACAACACCCTAGCAACAGTCACCCAAAACACTTTAGGAACAACTGCATAGCAACACCCTGTCAACGACACCCAAGCAACAGTCACCCAAAACAATTGCATAGCAACGCACTAGTGACAACGAACACCACCCTAGCAACAGTCACCCAGACATCTTTAGAAACTGCGTAGCAACATCCTAGCAACCACTAACACCACCCTAGCAATGCCACCCTAGCAACAGTTACCCAGACAACTTTAGCAACTGCATAGCAATGCCCTAGCAACCACTAACACCACCCAAACAATGACACCCTAGCAACAGTCACCCAAAACACTTTAGCAACTGCATAGCAACGCACAAGCGACCACTAACACCACCCTAGCAACACCTCCCTAGCAACAGTCACCCAGACAACTTTAGAAACTGCATAGCAATGCCCTAGCAACCACTAACACCACCCAAACAACGACACCCTAGCAACAGTCACTCAAAACACTTTAGCAACAGCATAGCAACATCCTAGCGACCACTAACTCCACCCTAGCAACAGTCACCCAGAAAACTTTAGAAACTGCATAGCAACGCCCTAGCAGCCACTAACACCACCCTAGCAACGTGGCAGTGTGTTTTGTATTAGCAAGCCTCACATATTTAGTAATGACTTGTTCAAACATTCTACATTATGTCAGCGTCCAATCAGCTCGCTCCACCCCTTTGTCTGTGTCTGACAAAGCCATAACCCCTGGTGGTTTTCCATCATCTCGCTGTGTGTGTAAGCGTGTTAATGTATTCCAGCTCAGCTCCGTCTCATGGGAAGATTAATAACTAATTACTACAGGTCACTCAAGCAGATGGGCCTCCTCTGTGTGTGTGTGTGTGTGTGAGAGAGAGAGAGAGAGAGAGAGTGTGTGTGTGTGTGAGAGAGAGAGAGAGAGTGTGTGTGTGTGTGTGAGAGAGAGAGAGAGAGAGAGAGAGAGTGTGTGTGTGTGTGAGAGAGAGAGAGAGAGAGAGAGAGTGTGTGTGTGTGTGTGTGTGTGTGTGCAGCTCAGTCATGGCTCCTTAAACTCTCATGAATTCATGAGTCTCATCTGAGATGTTTCACCATGTACGGGATTCTGTACTGAACGCTGCAGCACCGAGAGCAACAGATGCACAACACACACACACACACACACACACATACACACATACAGACAGACCCGCACACACACACACAGAGACAGACCCGCACACACACTCTCTCTTTCTCTCACACACAGACCTGCACACACACTCTCTCTCTTTCTCACACACAGACCTGCACACACTCTCTCTTTCTCTGCACACACTCTCTCTCTCTCTTTCTCTCTCACACATACACACTCACACACACACACTCACACTCACACTCTCACACACTCAAACACACACACACACACACTCACACACACACACACAGACCCGCACACACACACTGATGCAATAGTGTTGCAGTTCTTATGAAAAGCATTATTGTTCAATACAAAGCAGGGGCTGCATTCAGGAAACATTCTTAAAGGGACAGTTCAACTAAAAAAGAAAATTCTGTCATTATTTACTGTCTCAAACCTGAATTTCTTTCTTTCTTCTATTGAACACAAAAGAAGTTAATTTGAAGAATATTAGTGACCAAAGAGTTGACGGTAGCCATTGATTTCCATAGTATTTTCTTCATACTATGGAAGTCAATGGCTGCCGTCAGCTGTTTTATATACCAGCATTCTTCAAAATATCTTTTGTGTTCAACAGAAGAAAGAAACTCAACTTGAGGGTGAGTAAATGTTGAAAGATTTTTCATTTTTGGGTGAACTGTCCCTTTAAGAATAAAATATTCTTAACTGCTAATGTTATTTTCTAACTAAAGAATAAATGTCAGAATATTTAGTATTTCCAAATATGTTTTTTTTTTCTCGAGATTGTTCTGAAGATAAAACTTAAGAATTTGAATTCTTAAAAAAAAAAAGGTTTGCAAAAAATAATAACATCTTACAGTAAGAATAACCTCCAACTTCACTTAAATGAATATAAATAAGATTTTTTATTTATTGGGTTGTTTCAACATAACACTAGCTACATTATAATACATATTATTATTAATAAGGATGTGCACAAGTCGTCTGAATTTGATAAACTCATCTTCATCAAGAACCGTCATACAGTCGAAACAAAAACCAAAGCCTGTGATTTTCTTCTTATACAATATACAATAAAATACTATTAACCAAACAATAGTGTAAAACATCAAATTCAGTGTAGTATTTTGCTCTGAATATAGTCATAAAAAATCTGAATTTTTCAGATTTTCTTTTAAACAGGTCTCTCTCGAAGTGATGCAGGTGTGTGTGTGTGTTGTGTTGTGTGTGTGTGTGTGTTGTGAGTGTGTGAGTGAGTGAGTGTGTGAGTGGTGTGTGAGTGAGTGTCTGTGTGTGTGTGTGTGTGTGTGTGTGTGTGTGTGTGTGAGTGAGTGAGTGTCTGTGTCTGTGTCTGTGAGTGAGTGAGTGTATGTCTGTGTGTGTGTGAGTGGTGTGGTGTGTGTGTGAGAGTGAGTGAGTGAGTGAGTGTGTGTCTGTGTCTGTGTCTGTGAGTGAGTGAGTGTGTGTGTGTGTGTGTGTGAGTGAGTGAGTGAGTGAGTGAGTGTGTGTGTGTGTCTGTCTGTGTCTGTGTGAGTGAGTGAGTGAGTGAGTGTCTGTGTCTGTGTGAGTGAGTGAGTGTCTGTGTGTGTGAGTGAGTGAGTGAGTGAGTGTGTGTCTGTGTGTGTGTGTGTGTGTGTGAGTGAGTGAGTGATTGAGTGTGTGTCTGTCTGTGTGAGTGAGTGTCTGTGTCTGTCTGTGTGAGTGAGTGAGTGTGTGTCTGTGTCTGTGTCTGTGTGTGTGTGTGAGTGAGTGAGTGAGTCTGTGTCTGTGTGTGAGTGAGTGAGTGTCTGTGTCTGTCTGTGTGAGTGAGTGAGTGAGTGTCTGTGTGTCTGTGAGTGAGTGAGTGAGTGAGTGAGTGTCTGTCTGTGTGAGTGAGTGAGTGAGTGTCTGTGTGTGTGTGTGAGTGAGTGAGTGAATCTTGAATCTTGAATCTTGAGTGAGTGAGTGAGTCTGTGTCTGTGAGTGAGTGAGTGAGTGAGTGTCTGTGTCTGTGTCTATGTGAGAGTGAGTGAGTGCGTGTGTGAGAGAGAGAGAGAGAGAGAGAGTGTGTGTGTGTGTGTGTGTGAGAGAGAGAGAGAGAGTGTGTGTGTGTGTGTGTGTGTCAGGAAGTGATGTAGATGCTTGTTGAGCTCAATATCTAATTGAGACATTCCATGAGCGCGGAGCAGAACAACGCATCTGATGAACATTAACCTGATCTCCTGCCTGTGAACACTGACCTGATGATTTATTCTCACCCTAACAGATAAACAAGTGTGTGTGTGTTTTTGTGACAAATGAGGACATACATTTGTATAATGACACAGGTATTACAAGGAGAAGCTGATTTATGAGGACATTGCTCCATGTCCCCACTTTTCAAAACGCTTATAAATCATACAGAGTGAGTTTTTTTGAGAAAGTAGAAATGCACCTGTGTCTCCTGTGAGGGATAAGTTTAGGTGTAGGGTTGGTGTAGGGCAATAGCACATACAGTTTGTACAGTATAAAAACCATTACACCTATGGGATGTCCCCACTTTTCACAAAAACAAACGTGTGTGTGTGTGTGTGTGTGTGTGTGTTGCTACCCCCTGTCCCCCCGTTTGATTTATGAGTTTTCTGAGTTTTCTGGAAGCTTCAACTTACAGCTGCAGTTCAGATGGTGAAGAACCAAACACACACACACACACACACTCATTCACACACACACACACACACACACACACACACACACACACACACACACACACACACACACACACACACACACACACACACACACTCATTCACACACACACACACACACACACACACACACACACACACAAATTCACACACACACACACCACACACACACACACACACACGCTCACTCATTCACACACACACACACACACACACACACACACACGCTCACTCATTCTCACACACACACACACACACACACTAGCTTGTCTTGCTCTTGTGTTGATGAGCGTTTCTGATTCCTCGTTAAGTGGCCGTTTTGAAACACACAATTAACCCTCGCAGCCCTGTGAACGAGCGATGTGTGATCCACTCACGCAGATATCTTTACTTTAGTCTGGTGAGAAAATTTAAATTGCATTTTAAATTAAAAACACATTTAACCATATAGTCGGCTAACAAAAATATTTCTAAGAACGTTTTACTAACATTCCCATAATTATATCTGAATATGAACGTTGAAAACATTTTAAAAACATTTTAGAAATGTTTTATTTTGGTTGTGCAAAGGTTAAAGGAATGTTTCATTTACCATATCTGGCGTTTCCCCAGGGCTCTATCTTGTCACCTTTGCACTTCTCCCTCTATTTGCTTCATTTAGGCTCGATTTTGAGAAAGTTCGTTCCATTTTTATGCAGATGATAGTCAGATCTACCTGCTGATAAAAATAAATGACCCCTCTGCTTTACTTACTCTACTGTCCTGCCTTGACGAGGTCAAACTTTGGCTATCTAATAACCTTTTAACTCTCAATGACTATAGATTATAATTTTTGGTCCATCTGATAAAGCTGAGTTTATTATTTCCGTCCTGGGCAATTTGTCTGTTTTTAATTCAAGCTGTGTACGTAATCTTGGATAGCCGCCTAACATTAGATAAACATGTATCATTGCCTCTAGTTTCTTTCAGCTTCGCTCACTCGCCAAAATAAAACATTTTTTGTCTGAAAAGTCTCGTGAGTGTAACGGAAACTGCCAGACACAAAGGTAAATGTGAAGAGATTGAGTTTATTACAGGATTTGGTGAGACAACAGTGGTGATAGTCCTTGCGTGAGGTAAGTGGCCTTCTTAGAAGTATTGTGGATAGTGCGCTGGGATTCTGACTGTCTCTGTCTCTTGGCAGGTTCATGGCGGATAGGAATCCTGGAGAGCCCGTGAGTCTCTTGAGTCCACAGATATATAGGTATCTGGTAGTGAGAGGGAAGGCAGAGGGTAAGTATCTTCAGGTAAGTAACACAGGGAAGTATACTCAGCTAGCATTCCGCTGTAGAGTGAAGGTCCGTGTAGTATCCACAGGGATAAACGTCATGGCAGCTTAGTGACTTTAAGATCCGACTCTGACTGGAGTGAGGAGTGTGCTTTTAACCAGGTCCTAATGACTGTGGTGATGAGGAGCAGGTGAGCATGACGAGTAATCAGGTGCAGGTGAACATGATCAGTGACGGAGGAATACGGGCCATTCTGTGACAGTGAGACAGTTATCCACGCTTTTATAACTTCGCGTTTCGATTACTGCAATTCTCTATTTTACGGTATATTCAAAATCTCAGGTAGCTCAAAGACCAATTTCTCAAAAATGGTCGCAAATATGACCACGCTATTCCTATTTTGCGAGCCCTCCATTGGCTCCCATTCCACTTCAGGATTGATTTTAAAATCTTTTATTTGTGTTTAAATGTCTACATAATCTTGCTCCAAAATACCTGTCTGATTTACTGTGTCCCTATAACCCTCCTAGAAGTTTAAGATCTAGTTTAAAGATCTTCTCTTAAAGAGTCTTAAAGGAACACTCCACTTTTTTTAAAAATAGGCTCATTTTATATCTCCCCAAGAGTTAAACAGTTGAGTTTAACCGTGTTTGAATCCATTCAGCCGATGTCTGGCGGTAGCACTTTTAGCGTAGCAATGATATTCCAGCTGGGGACTACTTTCAGGCGCTGCGTCATATCATTGCACTCATGGTACGGCAGTAAAGCTCCTTGATTATTACGCCGGAGTGAGAGTATAGTTCCTAGCCATATCGGTCTAGAAAATCACAATTTTTCATTTTCCGTCAGTCTTAGTACACGATGAGTCAAGCTTTAAATAGGAGAAATATTGAAACTCTTTGGTCATTTTTGAGCGCGATGCTAACGGTCTAATCAGATTCAATGATCTATGCTAAGCTACGCTAAAAGTGCTACCGCCAGATATCGTCTGAATGGATTCAAACCCCAAAATTTTGAACAGTAGTGTATATTGTTACAAAAGATGTCTATTTCAAATAAATGCTGTTCTTTTGAACTTTCTATTCATCTGTGAATCCTGAAAAATAACATGTATCACGGTTTTCACAAAAATATTAATGTTTGCAATATTGATGATAATCAGAAATGTTTCTTGAGCAGCATATTATTATGATTTCTGAAGATCATGTGACACTGAAGACTGCAGTAATGATGCTGAAAATACAGCTTTGATCACAGAAATAAATTACAATTTAAAGTATATTAAAATAGGAAACCACTACAGTATTACTTTTTTTTTTTACTGTATTTTTGATCAAATGAATGGAACAGAAGAGACTTCTTTAAAAAAAAACTTTAAAAATCTTACTGATCCCAAACTTTTGATATATAATAATATATATATATATATATATATATATATATATATAAAACATATATAAGCATTTTACAAAATAATTATCCTCATATTAGCCCCCTATTAGAATTATAGAAGTATAAAAATATTATTATTAATAATAATAATAATGATTTAGAAACAAAAATTAGCCTCAAATTAGCCTCAAAATGATCAAATAAATGTATAATTAAAATATAATGTAATGTAACATAATTTAAATTATAAATCATTTTTATAATTGTATATTTACAAACAATTTACAAAAAATGGCAGTGATCTGATAAATAAAAATATATATAAATATGTAAAGACTTGAAATATATTGCACATTGTGTCATACAAAAGAACTAGTTCTCTCTTAACTTGTGAAGGACAACCTGATCAACATATTGAAGTAAATAAATTACACTGAGCTCGTGCTCCCTCTGCTGGCAGATCACACACACACACACACACACACACAGAGACACACACACACACACACACACACACACACACACACTCACACATACACTCACTGTCTCACACACACACACACATACACTCACTGTCTCACACACACACACACACTCACACACACACACACACACACATGTTGGTTTTTGTGGTTTATGGGGACTCTCCATAGGCGTAATGGTTTTTATACTGAACAAACTGTGTGTGCTATTGCCCTACACCTACCCTACACCTAAACTTAGCCCTCACAGGAGACTGTGTGCATTTTTAGATTTTCAAAAAAACACCATTTAGTATGTTTTTTAAGCCTTTTGAATTACGGGGACATAGACAGTGTCCTCATAAACCACCTTCAAATTGTAATACCTCTGTCATACCCATGTTATTATACAAATTTGTGTCCTCATAAACCACATAAACCCGCACACTCACTGTCTCACACACACACACACACATACACTCACTGTCTCACACACACACACACACACACACACACACACACACATACACTCACTGTCTCACACACACACACACACACACACACACACACACACATACACTCACTGTCTCACACACACACACACACACACATACACTCACTGTCTCACACACACACACACACACACACACACACACGCACTCACACACACACACACACACACACACACACGTCCGTGATTGGTTTTGTGGATCCAGGGTCGCGTCGGTTTGTTTCAGAGTTGAATCCGTGCGTGACGGTGAGTTTCTCCATCGTGTCGGTGTAAAGAGAAGCTGAGGAGTATATTCCGCTCGGACTCGACTCTGGCGTCGTTATATACCTGTGCGCGTGCTCGTGCCAAACGGTGCGCTCGCGCGTCACGCGTCAGGTGCGAGGTCACACTCCCGCGAACACATGGTCAGTTCACACATCTGACCAAACCTCACAGTCAAACCTGACATTCATTTACACTCCACACACGCGTTCATCTCATTTATTCACGCACTGATAAAATCTCTTTACATTGATCTGCATGGAGAAGTTATTTTGCATGCAGGTAAAATATATAATATTCCACCGACATTTAGCTACTAAAGCAAAGGTTGTCAAAAAAAAAATAGGACTCTAGAAACTTAAATATAGAAATATATATATATATAAAAAATGGATGTATTCCGATTAATTAATGCTGCTTCTGAGGACAAACAGCCCTGCTGAAAAAACCAACAAAAATAAAAATAGAAATCATCACAGAATTTGTAATGCTTTTACTGGTTATAATGGGAATAGTATTGGTTTTAATGGAAACTAATGTGCCTATAATGGAGGATATCCCAAAACACACTACAGAAGACTATTTGAATGGATTTAATGGTGAAAAGTTGATGGTTTGTTATGGTATTTGTAGTGAAAACATTAGAATTTATGTGATGGTTATTGTTTTTATAAGCAAGGAGGAGTTATTAGTAGCCTACGTGTAATTTTACATAAATTCCATAAGTAAGTGTTAAAAGACTTTTAATTCATATTGTTTGTTTGTTTATAGATTGCGAAAGATATTTTTGTAAAGTGTCAGTTCTTCGTATTTATGCGTTATTTATTCAATGTAATTAATAATAAGTACTCTTTATTTTTTACAGTTTGTGTGTTTAGTCAAAAGCGTGTGTATTGTTTACAGTATATAGACAAATGTTCTCACTTCAGCTTGTTTAATTAATAACGAAATACATATTTATGGCAAAAAAGATTAGAAATTTCAAAAGCAGCTTCACAAGATGCAAACTTCACATATTACACAGATTCTAGTTAAAGTTAAAAGAACGTGTTATCTGGTCTTTAATTATGTTCTCAAAAATATTATTTATGCATCGTTCACGAGACAATTTTTTTTCCTGAAATATTTTAGTCGGATGTTCATCTAAAGTTGTTTCAGGGAACATTAAAAAGTAACGTTTCCATAATGTTTGAAAATGATACAATGTAACGTTCTTTAAATGTTACTACTTGCATCAAAAGTAACATTCACAGAA
>CM041805.1:34305661-34330661 GCA_023376895.1 Aspiorhynchus laticeps | reverse complement strand
AGGTAAAAACCAGTTCAACCGAAACACTTATAAATAATAACTAGCTGATTACATATTCAACGGTGTAATCAGATTATATAATAATAACTCTAAAAAGTATTGCATCACTTAAACCTAATTTCTTTTTAAATCCAATATCAATCTCGACCAGTTGAACAATACAAGGATAGACATTTGCTCTTAATACTTTCACATAAATAATATCAAATTGCATGAATTATTCTTGGAGTATTTAAGGGAGGAAGGTTACATTAAAACATACACATTAACATTAGAAGGTAAATCCACTGTTATTTTATATCAAATTATTCTGTACAGTACTGAAATTACATCAGAAGTAACTGAAAGTAGAATAGAGTAATCCATTACTTTACTTTGAGTAATTAAATTACAGTAATTAATCAGGTATTAATGCATTACACCCAACACTGACTGCAATTAACATGTATGAGTAAACAATAAAAATTTGACAGTTCTGATTATATTTAAACTTTAAATTTCCTAACTATTTATTAATTATGAATTTCCTAACCCATTACCTCAATTACTCTTAGCTTGTTTTATTTGTAGCCAGAATATGAAAAAAAATGCTGTTAATTAACATTAGATCATCATTATTACAATATCACGTCAATTATGATTCTGTCATGATATTGCAGCTTCATCCTCTGAATTTCTGTTTGTTTGTTTTTTTTAGACTATTTACATAATGCAATTTTTGTGTAAATACATGTACATGAGAAACATTAAACAGCTTGTGTAAATAAACATAAATGCTGTCAGATGTTACACTAGTGTAACAATCGGTCGATACAGTATTGTGATTGCTGACCTCTCTTCTGCTCAGCAAGCATGCATTTATTTGATCCGAAGTACAGCAAAAACAGTAAAATTCTGAAATATTTTTACTATTTAAAATAACTGTTTTCTATTTGATTATGTGTTAAACTGTAATTTATTTCTGTGATCAAAGCTGTATTTTCAGCATCATTACTGCAGTCTTCAGTGTCACATGATCTTCAGAAATCATAATAATTTTTTCTAAAAAAAATTTAAATTATAATCAATATTTAAAACATGAGTAAGTTTTTCAGGATTCTTTGATTAATAGAAAGATACAAAAATCAGCATTTATCTGAAATAAAATGTTTTTTGTAACATTATACACTATACCATTCAAAAGCATGGAGTCAGTATATATATATATATATTGGGGGGGGGGTTATATAAATTAATACTTTTATTTAGCAAGGATGCTTTAAATTGATCAAAAGTGATGATAAAGACTTTTATAATGTTGCAAAAATTTCTATTTCAAATAAATGCTGTTTTTCTGAACTTTCTATTCATCAAAGAAACCTGAAAAAAATCTACTCAGCTGTTTTCAACATAATAATAATTTTTTTTGAGCAGCAAATCAGCTTATTAGAATGATTTCTGAAGATCATGTGACTGGAGTAAAATTCAGCTTTGGAATAAATTACATTTTAACAGATAAAACGGTTATTTTAAATAGTAAAACCTATTTTTGCTGTACTTTTATTATGGATCAAATAAATGCAGGCGGTGACTTCTTTAAAAAACATTAAAAATCTTACTGTTCAGAAACTTTTGACAGGTAGTGCAAGTATTAGACATAAAAACAACACAGATGCATAAAAACTGTATGCCCCTGGAAGTCTTCATTTTTACCCCCTATAGTGTGTGTTCCAGATCAGACTCTCAGTGTTTGGCGTGTGTGTGTGTTTGCAGGCCGAGAGTCCACAGGAGAGCAGTCCAGGTGTGTTGAGTCGCATCGGGAGCTGGCTGTCGTGGGGTTGGGGCAGTCCGGCGTCCAGCGGAGATGACCACACCTCACAAACACAGGCTCCTGAGGAGGACCACGGAGAAACCAGCGCACACGGTCCCTCACTAGCTGACAGCGATCCAGCAGAGACGAGCCCAACCCTCGAGAGGAATGCCAAACATCTGAGACTCAGCAAAAAACACAAGCGCAGTCGCTCGATTGAGAGGAGAAGGCCACCTGAGCTCTTCGACCAAATGGGCCGGAGGAGATCAAGCAGGAGGAGGCGGAGCTCTGGGGGCGGGGCTAAATCCCCAACCAATCCCCAGCCTGAAAGCCTTGAAGCAACCAGTTTGACATGTGCTGACTCAGCTTCTGAGGAGCCGGGAAAAAGCCTTCCAGAAGCCTCCGGAGACGAAGCGGCAAACTCAGGTAACCACGAGGATGTCTTCCAAGCAGAATGGGCCCAAGCGCACCTGAGCGAAGACTCGGATTCTCTCGTCCAAGCGGCGCTGGTTTATACAGATATGGACGAGGAACGGGTCGTGAGGTTAACAGAGAGCTCCGAGTCCAAACGCAGGAGCATCAAAGTGTCTCACAGCGAGGTGGTCTTCGCCAAAAAGGTGGTGGTTACCTCGGAGGAGCAAAGGGAAGATCAAACTGAGACTTTTAAAGACACCAAACGACCGAGATCTGATGAGAGAGACAGGTAAATGTACCTGTTTGACCTGTTCGTGGCTGTGCTTACAGGAATAACAAATAACTACATTCTCGGATTTGATTTGCACTGCAAAAAATGATTTTTTTGTCTTGTTTTCTGCCAAAATATCTCAAAATACTTAAATCGAGAAGTCTTGTTTTCAGAAAAAACGTGAGTTTTGTCTTGAAACAAGCAAAATAATCATTTTCTGTTTGACATAAACTTGTTCTAAGCAAAAACTCACTTAATTTTAACTAGTTTTTCCTGAAAACAAGACAATATTTTTTACTTCTTGATTTAAGTATTTTTAGATATTTTGGCTGGAAACAAGACACATAAATCCTAAGTTTAAAATAAGCATTTTTTGCAGTGTTTTTAAGGCAAAAGTTGCTGTTTGGGCTTGAATTTAAGTCGTGGGAAATCTATCAGGACAAAACATCATGCGGCACGTTGAGAAATACACTGCAAAATATGATTTTAGTCTTGTTTTCTAGTATAAATATCTAAATATGTTTGAATCAAGATGCATTTACTGGACATGTGGAATGACTTATTATCTTAAGTCTTGTTTTCTAAAAAAAACATTATCAATATTTTATTAGTTTTTGCTTAAAACAAGCAAAAATATCTGCCAATGGCGCAAGAAAAATAATTTTGTTTAGCCTTTGATTTAAGATTATTTTTCTTACCACATTGGCCGATATTTTAGCTTGTTTTAACTAACAAAATATTGTTTTTATTCTTAAAGCAAGACATAATATCTTAAGTCATGTTACTTGTCCAGTAAATGCATCTTGATTCAAGAATATTTAGATATTTATACTAGAAAACAAGACTAAAATCTTGCAGTGTTTTAAATCAAATGTTTCTGTATTTGAAGTTGAATGTGCTTCATGTAAACGTGTGAAATCTTGCTTAAAGATTATCAGGACAAAACATGCGTCACGGTGTGTAATACGCTCTCTTAGTAGGTTATTATCATATCCTCCTGAGAACTCCCCAAAAAAGCTTTGTGAATTTAGTATTTTTTCATGTCATTAGATTGTTTAGAACATAAGAAAAAAATTGAAAAATAACATTTTTGAAAAATTATATATTCATATTTTATTCTATGTCCTCTGTAGAGGACACTACGACTCAGTTTTTCTAAAAATAAAATGCCATATACATCAAAAAGGCAAAAACAATGGGATTTGTTTTTAAATCAATCAATTTTTAGGTTTCAGGTTTTTAATGCTAAACTTTGTTTAAGGATGATTTTCAACTATGTTATAAAATATATAACAAAATGATTTGATATACCATTTTGTTTTATGCAATATGCATGTAAAAATTTCCATAAACTGGTTTTCCCATTAAACACACTGTATCTAATTTGCATATTAATGTGTTGCTGTTGGGACATCATGTTGAGAAAAGAGTTGTCATAATGGGAGTAATAACTGGCCCGATTTTCATAATAATATCTAATATTTCATAAGAAAATTTATATATAATTAATTTTCCTATTCAATTGTTATGCATAATAAACATGCTTTTAGTCCTGGACGTGTATGAAATTATCATATCATTGTCATATTTGAATTTGAAAACCCATAACATTTTCCTGAGATGTTGCTTTATGACAAACAATTTGAAAATTATTCAGATTTAAATGACAATTACAAAATATAATCATTTACATAAGGATGTTACATTTTTCACTAAATTAAATGTAGCCATCTTTAAAGACCTAGTAGAGGGAGTGTTTATGATGAAACATCCAATCATTTAATATCTCTATAAAGCCCTGAATGTGCTCTGTACTGTACATCCAGACTTACATCTGTGACATGTGACGTCTCAGAGAAATACACTACAATATACTGTCTATTACACTACAGAGACACAAACTCCACAGCTGGGTCTCAGAAGGATATAGTTGTCATTCCTCTGGGCTGTAAAGTCATAGATTAAAATAAAAACCTGTTGGTAATGTTCCTGACCTCCTACAACCTCCTGCATTGAAAACAGGCATTTTCATAACAATTAAGTGTTTACATAATTAAAGCCAGTTTTTCTAGATATCAGCCTTGCATTCTTCTACTGTATGCAGCAGCTCTTAAAGGAACAGTGCACCTAAAAACAAGAGTTGTTCCAAACCGCTGATATTGTGAAATATATTTAAGTTTTTTCCATTCAGTGAAAGTGATTTTTAATGCACGGTTTCTGAAAGACTTAACTCACACTTCTACAAATCAAGGCCTTAAATTGGAGCTTAATCATAAATCCATTGCATTAAATGTTGCAGATGTCAGTATTTTTGTCTTGTTTTCAGTGCAAATATCTAAACAACCTTAAATACAGATAGATTTAGTTGAAATTCAAAGTGAAGAAATGGAGAAATTGAACAAAATAAAGCGAGTTTATGCCTAAAACAAGAACAAATATTTATCAATGGGGAATTAAAACTTGTTTTCCCTTTGAATTACATAAATTATTCTGGGCTTGTAGTCAGATATTTGTCCTTTATCATAAATTCACCCTATTTTGATACATTTCTCAAAAAAATTAATGTCATTATAGTATTCAACTTGACACTTTTTTGACATTTGCACTGGAAAACAAGACAAAAAATACAAAAATAACAATATACTTTTTTGCAGTGTGATCAGAAGTTACAGTAAGAGTGATTTCCATATTCCATATAATAGAGAGTTGTATTGGAAGTTGTATTTTCAAACTTTGAAGTGTTACATTCTGACATATTGTGTTTCCTTTAATTTATTCCTTAATTATAACCTTAAATCTTAAATTTGTCTTCATAAAACTTGCAGAAACCCTGCAATGTCAAACTCCAAAAAGAACAAAAAAAGGCATAACTATGACTCTTGCACTATATTCCAGTCATAATGGTGAGAAACGGACTAAAATGCATGCCACACTGCAAAAATATGATCAAAATGTTGTTAGTTTTTGCTTAAAACGAGCAAAAATATCTGCCAATGGTGCAAGAAAAATAATCTTGTTTAGCCTTTGATTTAAGATTTTTTTTTTACCCCATTTGCAGATATTTTTGCTTGTTTTAAGCAAAAATTAACAAAATTGTGATACTTTTTTTAGAAAACAAGACTTAATATTTTAAGTCATTTTACTTGTCATGTAAATGCATCTTGATTCAAGAATGTTTAGATATTTATACCAGAAAACATTTTTTGTAGTGCATTTATGATAGTTTATTAAGTTATTTGCTGATAGCTTTCCCCTCACACAATGATATATTACTTAAGAAGATTGTGCAACAACTTTCACGATGCATTTTAATGCTTTTTGGAGCTTAACAGTCATCTCTCATTCACTTTCAAAGTAGTGGAAAGTACACCAAGAGTAAGTCACGAGGGTGAATTCGCTTGTAATTTTGTTGTGCAGCTTTTGAAATTTTATCTTGCAGCACGTTTTAGTTAATTTCAATAAAAGCGTTTTTCCAGAAAATGCAAATGAAGAAGGGGGAGCTCAGTTTCTTCAGGGATTTGTGGCTTGCTTCAAGCAGAGAATAAACTGAAGAGAACAAACAAGGACGAGCAGAGAAAGAGGAAAGAAAAACAATGAGTCAGCAGCTAATGAAGGGAGTGGATGCGAATATGAATATTGCACTCGGGTAAAATATGGACGAACCCAGCGATTGGGTTGTTTTGACCCAGTGGTTGGGTTACTACCTAGAAAACAACCCAATTGCTGGGTTTGTCCATATTTTACCCAGCACTGGGTTGTATTTAACCCAGCATTTTTTCGAGTGTGTGAACTTGATATTCGAACCAGTTTTGACCTTCATTCTTTGTTATTTTACAGATGTCCAGAGGACAAAGTGGACGGCACCAATGTGAAGTCCAAGGGCCGACTCGCAGACAAGATCAGTCTGTTTGAGAGAGGAGCCACCAATGCAGTTAGCAGCTCCACAAACCTGCGTCACCTGGACATTTCTCCAGCTCGAAATGTGCCCAGTCGTCTCTTCACAGAACGTGCCGGAACGCGGTCCAGTTCCGCACCTCCGAACCAAACGGTTAAAGAGAGGGCGATGAATTTCAATGCAGGACGGAGGGGAGAAGAGAAGCTGGCGTTGCCGTCTGGTCGTACGCTGAACGAAGGACATTCAAAAACGGCTGAAATATCTTGTTCTGGACGTTTTGAAAAATCTACAGCAAAGACGGACACAAGCGGAGAGCTAACGGCTAGATCCAAACCTCATTTAAACATCGATCAAACAGACTCCAAATCCCACAATGCAACACAAAGCACACCTGCATTGTTGGAGAGCACAAGTGACTCAAACATTGGAAATAAAGAGCTGGATTCTTTGCCAATGGTTTCGTCACCTACTGATGAGACACCGCAGGTGAAATCACCAAACCAGACCAGCTCGCGATCTAAAAGACGTCGAGGCAAATATCCGCTGAGCCCCACCAAACAAGAAATGGGTCAGGATAAACAGGAGGTCAAGGACAAACCTCTTATAGACATTGTAAAGACCACAGAGCAGTATTCTGATAAAGAAAGACCCAACTCTGCTTGGGAGGGCGTAAGCAAAAAACCTAAAGTCCCTGCAAGGTTGGAGAAAGCAGCAGAAATTATGCAAAGCACAAAGAAAAAATCTGACTCAAAAAAGTCTCAAGATGTGGACACAAAACTTCCTAAAGAAACGAAAAGCAGCTCAAATGAAGAGAAGACAGAACGGACCGAGATTGACTCAAAAACGGAAGAGAAACAGAGAAACATCAACAAAAAACAGCCTGTTCATGAGCGCTCAGAAGCAGAGGGGCAGAGGAACAGAGACGTGATTGTAAACACATTGTTTGGAGAGTCAGGGAAACCAGATCCATCTGTGACAAAAGAAGAGAAACCACCGTCCCCAGAGGACCTGAAGGAGGCCAGCTCTAAAGACTCAGCCAATAACAGCGCTGCAGCCTCCAGGAGAGATGCCATGCGAAACAGCGGGAGTGAGACGGATACGCTGGTCTTATCTGAGAAAAAAGTGGAAAACACCACTGAGAGTGACCCAAAATTGGCACAAAGACCATCAAAGACAAGCCAAAGGAGTCGAGAAAAAGACCGTTTGGCTGAGATTACCAAGGATCTTGTTACAGAAAAAACTGAGACACACAAACATAGTACTGAAGTCAGCACATCAAAGCCAACCGAGCAGAATGTAGAAGGAATTACAACAAAGACAAATAAACACAGTAAATCAAAGGACGCCTCAGGTGTGAGACAAGAAGACACAACAATTATGCCAACCAGTGAGGGTAAAGAGACTCAGACTACAGAGAAAAACTCTGATCGGACTAAAGAAAACGCCACTTCTACAAGCAAGACACCACCAACACCAAACCCTGCACTGGCCAAAGACCAAAATGACCAAATGGATGCCATAATTTCACCTCCTACAGAGGGAGGCGGTTCCAAAAGAGATGGGCCGCCTCCACAGAGCCAATTAGAGAGCGGAGAAGAACAGAAAACACAGGCAGTGTCTAATAAAAGCGATTTACAACAGCCCAGCACTGGTATTACAAAGAGAGGCACCAAAGAAACCCAGAGTAAAATCACGAGCACCGAAATGACATCCATAGTGAATGGCGATATACGCTCTGTACAGGTTTCTGACAGTCTTAAACAGTCTGGAGAAAATACACTTGGCTCTAGCCTTGAAAATACCTTACCTGAAATACCATCCAATAATGACAATCTACCTCTGAGCTCAGCAAAAAAGAAGCCCACTTCCTTGTCATCCAAAACTATTGAAGCGTCCACCGAGCAATCTGGCCAGGTCACCGCTAAACCAGCCTCAACAGATGATACGGCCTTCAGTCATAACAAGAACATAACTCTGTTAGACTCAGCTAATAAAAAAACAACTAATGAAAAGATCACTCCTCCACCAGCCACAACCAATGTAATAACCCCTCCTGAAAAACCAACTACTATCAAAAAGAACACATCTCCACAAGCCTCAACCAATGAGAAAACCTCCACTTTGCCTGCCTCAACTAAAGAACAAACCATGCCTCCAACAACATCAGCTAAAGAAAAGACCACGCCTCCAACAACATCAGCTAAAGAAAAGACCACGCCTCGAACAACATCAGCTAATGAAAAGACCACGCCTCCAACAGTATCAGGTAATGAAAAGGCCATGCCTCCAACAACATCAGCTAAAGAAAAGACCACACCTCCAACAGCATCAGCTAACGAAAAGACCACATCTCCAACAGGATCAGCTAACGACAAGACCACGCCTCCAACAGCATCAGCCAATGAAAACACCACGCCTCCAACAACATCAGCTAATGAAAAGACCACGCCTCCAACAGCATCAGCTAACGAAAAGACCACGCCTCCAACAGCATCAGCTAACGAAAAGACCACATCTCCAACAGGATCAGCTAACGACAAGACCACGCCTCCAACAGCATCAGCCAATGAAAACACCACGCCTCCAACAACATCAGCTAATGAAAAGACCATGCCTCCAACAACATCAGCTAATGAAAAGACCACGCCTCCAACAGTATCAGGTAATGAAAAGACCACGCCTCCAACAGCATCAGCCAATGAAAACACCACACCTCCAACAGCATCAGCTAATGAAAAGACCACGCCTCCAACAGCATTAGCCAATGAAAAGACCACGTCTCTAAGAGCATCAGCTAACGAAAAGACCACGCCTCCAACAGCCTCAGCTAACGAAAAGACCACACCTCCAACAGCATCAGCCAATGAAAAAGCCACGCCTCTACCAGCACCAACCATTGAGACAACCTCCTCATCAGCTAATGAACAGACCACACCATCTGCCTCATTAACCGTTAGGTCTCCCTCTACTTCATTAGGTTCAGGTGATGACAAGAACAAACTTCCATCAGCATTAACCATTGAGACAATGTCCACTTCATTAGCCTCCAGTGATGACAAGAACAAACCTCTACCAGTCTCAGCTAATGAAAAGAACACAACTTCATCAGAGTCAACTAACAAAAGGACAACTAATGAAAAGACCATATCTCCACAAGCCTCAACCAATGACACAACCTCCACTTTGCCTGCCTCAACTAAAGAAAAGACTACACCTCCACCAGCATCAACCACTGAGACAATCTCTGATACATTAAGCTCCAGTGATGACAAAAACAAACCTCCACCAGCCTTAACTAACGAAACAGTCTCTGCTTTGCCTGACCCAGCTAATGATAAGACTATGCCTCCAACAGCCTCAACTAGTGAAAAGAACACAACTACATCAGAGTCAGCTAGTAAAAGGAGAACTAATGAAGAGACCACATCTCCACAAGCCTCAACCAATGAGACAACCTCCAAGAAAAAGACTGCACCCCCACCAGCATCAACCACTGAGACAATCTCTGCTTCATCAGGCTCCAATGATAACAAGAACAAACCTCCACCATCCTCAACTGATGAAAAAACTACATCTTCATTAGACTCAACCAATATGAGAACCACACCTCCACAAGCCTCAACTAACGAGACAATCTCCACTTTGCCTGGCCCAGCTAATAAGACCACACCTCCAACAGCATCAGCTAATGAAAAGACCACGCCTCCAACAGCATTAGCCAATAAAAAAGCCAAGCCTCTACCAGCACCAACCATTGAGACAACCTCCACATTATCATCAATCGTAGAGATTGCCTCCACTTCATTAGGCTCAGGTGATGACAAGACCACACCACCATCAGTCTTAACTAATGACAAGACCACACCTCCACCAGCCACAACTAAAGAAAATGCTGCACTTCAACCAGCTTCAACCAATCCACCAGTCTCCATTGATATCACTACTAAAAATGAGAGGACCACACCACTACCAGCGTCATCCTCTTTCACGTTAACCTCTATCAATGGAGATAATATAACTCCACTTCCTTCATCCAAAGAAAAGACAATATCACAACCAGACTATGACAGTAGGAGGACCACACCTTCACCAGAAAAGCCCTCGGGTCCTGAAGTCTCAGTGAAAGTGACTCCATCCACAAGAAAAAAGAAATTCATCCTCAAACCCTTTCTCCTTCCAGAAATCCCCCCTGCACCCGGCAGCTCCTCCCAGAGCACGGACTCTCTATCTAGCTGGCTTGATGTGGATCACCGACGTCCTATAAAGAAGAAGCTGTTGATTCCAGATCCCAAGCTCATCTCCTCTGTGAGTGAGACCAACCTCCTGAACACATCGGGAAAGTTTGACCCAGATGACTTCATTGCAAATGTGAAAAGGCTAGCGATGCCTTTCAATCTTCCCCTACGCAAACACAACAAACACCGCCTGCAAGCGCCTCCATTTGCCATGCCTGCCATCAAAGAAGACCACTTTGAGAAACCCTTTGATCCAGAGGAGTTCCAGTATGGATTGAGGCGAAGGAGGGAATTCATTTTGGATTTGCCTTCCAGTTCAAAATCAAAGAGTCAAGCTGCAGAAGTCAAGAAGGCGGAGATCAAACCAAAGAGAGAGAGCATCCTCACGAGGTCCCTGATCTTTCAGAGAGCAAGGAAGGAGTCTGAAAAGGAAGAGGAAGAGGAAGAAAAAGAGGAAAGATCAGATGAAAAAACAACAGAACCACCGAAGGCAAAGTCTCGTTTGGAGAGGTGCTCTATTGTCAGCATTCTACGCAGCCCTAGCAAAGGGAGACGAATGGAGTTTTTAAGCCCCACTGAGTGTCTTTCAGGTGGGCTGTTATCACCCAGCGATGGTTCTGGGTCTACAGCGCCTCCACAATCACATCTATCCCCAACTACAGAACCACCCAAATTGGTCCCAGTAGAAGAAACCCTAGCTAAGAATGACAGCTACGGTACCCCGTCTGGTTCTCAGATTACTCTAAAACCTAGCACGGACATTGGGCCTGCCATGACACCTAACCTCAAAACAACTTCAAGAGACCCCACAGTCACTCTTTTAACAGACTCTAACACTCCTATTCCTCCTAGTGGTACCCAGACTAGTTCCCAGGTAGTACCGAAACCTACGAAAGATGATGGACCTACAGTAATACCTGACTTGAAAGCAACTTCAGCAAACCCTTCAGTCACCATGTTAACAGACACTAATGCTCCTCCACCTAGTTGTACCCAGTCTGGTTCCCAGGATCATGGACCTGCTGTGACACCTGATCTCAAAACAGCTTTGAGAGACCCCACAGTCACTATGTTTACAGACACTAATGCTGCTTCTCCTCCCGATGGTTCCCAGACTAGTTCCCAGGTTGTACCAAAACCTACGAAAGATGATGGACCTACCCTGACACCTGACTTGAAAACAACTTCAGGCGACCCTCCAATCACCATGTTAACAGATACTAATGCTCCTCCACCTAGTTGTACCCAGTCTGGTTCCCAGGATGATGGACTTGCCATGACACCTGACCTTAAAGCTTCTACTCCTCCCAATGGTTCCCAGACTAAATCCCAGGTTGTACTGAAACCTACTACAGATGATGGACGTACACTGACACCTGACATGAAAATAACTTCATTAGACCCTCCAATCACCACGGTAACAGACACTAATGCTTTTCCACCTAGTTATACCCAGTCCGGTTCCCAGGATGTTCTAAAACCTATCAAGGATGATAGACCTGCTATGACACCTGATCTCAAAACAACTTCAAGAGACCCCTCAGTCACTATGTTTACAGACACTAATGCATCACTGCTTCTCAATGGTACCCAGACTGGTTCTGATGTTGTTCTGCAACCTGATGGACCGACCCTGAAGACAACTACAGTAGATGCTAATGCTCCTCCACCACATCCTTCCTTTGATGACATCAAGTTGCCTAGTTTCCTGGAGAAATTTCTCCCAAAGGAACCTGAAATCGCTCAACCATCAAATAAGATCAACCCACTGGTCAGCCATCCCTCATTCATCACACTGACCACAGCAACAACACATACTTGCATACATTCATATACTAAGCCAGTGTTAAGTGATGTTTCACAATAGTGTTGCTCTGTGTGTATATATTTGTGTGTGCTGGTTAGGTGGCTAGAGAAAGTGCCTCAATACCTGGTCTAGTGGATCTGAATAAGGCTGTTGACGTAGCTGATGGGAAGATCCCAGAAGTTACGGTTCCACCGGCACCTGTTGTTCCAGCGGCTCAAATCCCTCAAGCTAAACCTCAGAGAGAACTACCAAATGTATGAGTCAATAACTAATGCATATTTTCTTTGTAAATGCTAAATATGTATTTGTTCATGGATTGTTCAGGGCTAAATTCATGCATGTCCATATTTGCATGTGGCAAATGTGAGCGATTTGAAGTTTCAACATGTTCAAAGGGGAAAATCTTTGGGATCATGTTTGTCTGCTTGGTTAAATATTATGAAACATTTGCAAAACAATTACCCGCATTACTCTCTTAACCACACCGTTTTGTCTTTCAGATTCCAGCTGCTCGCGGAATCCACCGGCGTCCTGGAAAGGTTTGCCAGCATTTCAAACGAGTTTTTAAATTTTTATTTATGCTTTAAATATGTGAGCATCAGCTGTAACTTCTTGGGCCCTAATTTGAAGTCTTGTGTCGGTCAGATTGTGATATTTGAGCACCACCAGTTCAGCGGTCAGTCCTTTGAGTTCTACAGGGATCAACCTGATGCCACGCACATGCAACTGTCCAGTGTCATATCTATTAAAGTGGTCAGAGGATGGTAAGTGGCATCTATGGAGAACAAATACTGGGCCTTTCAGTAGATTAGTTTTAACTGTGCATTTTGGCCTTTTTGTAGCTGGATACTACATGAGAAACCAGGATTTGAGGGACGATGCATCGCTCTGGAAGAGGAAGGAGTTACCGAACTGCCCAATCAATGGGCAGAAGAGGGTGAAGAAACATCTGCCCCTGTGGTCATTGGCTCAATTCGACTGGCTGTCAGAGTAAGCGACCTTCTTGAAAGGATTGTTTTGAATGCAGTAACGGTTTCCCGAAGGTCAAAGGAGATGGGAGTGACCCTGTGTTTTCCTCTATGTGTCTGCAGGACTACACTCCGCCCCGGATAGAGCTGTTCACCGAGCCTGCTGGCAGAGGCAGAAGCTCTGAGTTTGTGGATGGCACAGAGGAAGTTGGCAGTTTTAGCCGTCCTCAAAGCACCGGCTCCATCAAAGTCCACAGTGGTCTGTAAGTGGACAAACATGCCCTGCTTAGACCTTGAGCGATTGCTGGGGTGTGTGTTTGGACGCTGCTGTTGGGTGTGTGTGGTCAAAGTGAAGCTCGTGACATCTTTACTGAGTACTTACAAAAAATGTGTTATGATTCATTTTCTGTTTTGGAGAACTGGATGACTGAGCTTGTTGGTGAAGCCAAAAGAACACATTCCGAAACCGCAAAGAAATGTGCAAAAAATCAATCAAAATACCTTAGCAACCGCATAGCAATGTGCTAAAAAACAATCAGGACACCTTAGCAACCACATAGCAACATGATAAAAAATCAATCAAAACAGCAACATGTTGAACATCAATCAAAACTCACAGCTTAAAGTGTACTTCGGTGTACACAGAAATGTCCACACATACCATCCGTGTAGAACCCTAGCAACCGCACAGCAACACCCTAGCAGCCACCCCGGGTACCCTAGCATCCACCCCAAGTACCTTGGCAACCACATAGCAGTACCCTAGTAACCATCCAGAATAGCTTGGCAGCCACATAGCAACACCCTAGCAACCACCCAGAATACCCTAGCAACCGCATAGCAACACCCTACCAACCACTCTTGAGGTGGCTATCTAATAGGCTAAACTATTTTTTATTTCAGATTTGTATAGGCCTACAGTTTACAGCCTACGCTGCATAACCACTGAACTTTTGTTTTATTTAACACGCGGAAATGTTCATTTAGCGTTTTTACGTTCGCTGTACCGGGGTTTAATCTATTACACCTAGACTCCAGCACCCGGCCAGCAGAGCTGAATGTGCGCTCACTTGATGCGCTTGTGGCTGGGATACAGAGCTGCTTGGCGCTTTCGTGACGTGCCACGTGACGCCAAAGGTTTGGGGACATCAAGCAAGTTACGTTGCTACATAGGCCTTCGTATTGTAACCTTATCAAAGAACCTAATAAAATATGAAAATAGATATTCCCAAATATTTAATATTGGCTATAGGGAATTGCATGCAACATACATGGATTTTTTTTAAATTTTGTTTCCCCAACCCACCCCGCAAATAAAGTGACAATTTCTTTACCCGACCCGCGGGTTCCCCGCGGGGTCCGCGGGTTATGAGACGACCCACGCATCACTAATCTACACTATATTGCCAAAAGTATTGGCACCCCCTTCTAATGAACAGGTTTGACTACTTTAGTAATTTCTATGAGAACAAATCTTAATGTTAAAGCATATAATGATATTCTAGGAAATTGTGAAAACTAAAGTGTTTTTTGACCTTGGATGCATGTAAACCTCATAAAACAATATTAGCAACCTTAAAAATGGCATAATAGGTGCACTTTAAGGCCCAGGTATACTACTTTTTAGTTTACTCAACAATGTATGAACACAGATGGACGAGTTCGATGTATGTGTAGTGCCACCTAGTGGACTTGTTTAGTCTCAACATTCACCTCGCGTCTGCGCTGTTGCACGCGGACACAAACATTGGACATTTTGGACATTTCTGATTATGAAAATTGCATTGCGCAGACCCGTCTGTTATTTTTGACCAAAGCAATATCAAGGCCACAAAAGACTCATTGTTTTTGGCTATTTTTACGAAACCACCGTTGAAAGAGCTGTCATATTTTGCTCATGTTTGGAAAGCTGCTTCGCAGATGGCACTCTTGAAGGGTTGCCATGTCCACTTATTATAAGCAACGCTTGTTAAGCGTCTTTGAGCTTGTTGCTTGGGCTCGGCTCATAAAGCAATCCATTTTATGGCGATAATAAAAATGGCTTATTTCCAAGATTTAAGTTCATTATGGGTTTGTTCTTATTTGCCATTTTTTATAGCAATATCTGGCAACCCTGAGTCAAGACACACCTGTGATTTCTTGCATCAAAACTCTGATATGCATTAAAACATATCATCGACTAGCTTTTAAATTCAGTTCTGTATATACTGTAAATGCGGTTGGCACTACCTGATTGTCAATTCGGTCATTACTCTTAAATTAGCTGGTCACCTTAAATTACTGAACTGTGTAGGTACAGAACAGAGTATTAAAAGGTGAACTTTATTCAAATTTAGATGCAGTATGTACAATACATGGCCAGTGTTGTGAAGAGCATAATGACTGGGTTCCTGATGATTCATGAGTGTGTTATGCTTTATGAGAGCGTTTGAGTCACAGCGTTAGTCACGCTGAACCATATAAACAATATCAGAGCCACATAATCCAGCACTCGGACTATAGCACAAAAACACTCATGCTGATGCTCTCAGTAGTGTTTATACGAGACCGAACCGGGAAAATAGCATGTTAATAATGATTAAAGTGGCAGATACTGACACTTCAGTCTCACAATACACAACACTTGTTTCTGTTTTGATTGAAAAGTGTCCAAAGACTCTTGTGTGACGGCAGAACAGGACAAAAACACAGAGGAAAGACAGGAATAATGAGGAAGAGTGCAGATTGACAGATGAAAGATATGACAGGAATGTTAGCAGGAATAGAAAGAGAAAATCACAGATTGTTGAGGAGGGTGGAGGTGAATGATTTACAGCAGCTGAACCAGCAGAACACAACAACAGCAGTATTTACAGTACAGCATTTTCATATTTGTGTATTTTAAATCAAAATACCATTTAATGTAACAAAAATCAGTTCTGTTAAAGGATGAAAAACTGCTCAACATGACAGAAAACATGACTTTTTTTAAGTTATCATGACCTTTATGATCATATAAAGAAAAAAATGCAGGAAAACAAGCAAACATTAATATTTTTATCTAGTGCTGTCAAACGATTAATTGCATCCAAAATAAAAGTTTTTGTTTATGTAATATACATGTGTGTGTATTTATTATGTATATATAAATATACACACATACAGCATATATTTAGAAAATATTTACATGTATGTATTTATTTTCAGATAATTTATATCATATATAAACATATTTAATATATAAACGTAATTTTTTTCTTATATACATGTGTGTGTATTTATATATACATAATAAATATACACAGAACACACACACACACACATGTATTATGTAAACATAAACTTATTTTGGATGCGATTAATCACGATTAATCGTTTGACAGGACTATTTTTAACATGTCAGAGAGAGTGGAAAATGGTTTTAAAAACTAAATGTTTATTTTCGTTTTCATAAAAAAAAATTGCGAAACCTCAGGAAAACAAACATTAAAATGTTTAACATGTCACAGAGAATTAAAATGTCCATAAACTACTTTTTTTTACATAAAAAAAAAAAAAATTATCGTTTTATTTTCAGATATAATGTGAAACAAAACATATATTGTATAAACAATATTACAAACATTTACCAAAAGCAAAGCTAACAAGAGAAAGAAGAAAAACTCTAAAATAATCTATTTAGCTGTCTTAATTATTAATAAAAAATCCAATCAAATCCAGAAATCTAAAAGTAATGTACATTCTTGCAATTATTTTGCAGATGAAATATAACGTGGATAACATTAAATAAATCGTTTTTAATCAGGTTAGACATTGATTATTTATCACTCAAATCCCTTTCTCTACCTGTCCGTCGGTCGCGCATATCAGCCATGTTTGTAGTTTTTTAACACTTTTTATGCGTGTTTGTAGTTCTAATCGAATCCTCGTCCACAGCGCCGTTAGAGCGTGCATCGATTTGCACTTCGACTTCTAACCAGAAGTAGTAGACCATCCGGGAATCTTTGGCATACTTTTTTAAACATACTATGATTTGGGACACACTAATTCTATTTTCGAATACTATTTAGGACGGATAGTATGCGAATTGGGACGCAGCACATGTGTTTGTGCCATCTACTGGTTTAGATGAAAATAATATCAAAGGTGCCTCTAGCGCCGTTGTACCCTATATATATAGGTAAACCCGATTGTTATTATTTGCATGTGATTTTGGTCAGTGAGTCATTAAAGGGACAGTGCACCCAAAAATGAAACTTTGTTGTTTATCTGCTTACACAAGATGTAGGTGACTGTTTCTTCAAAGGAAGATTTTTAACTCAAACCGTTGCAGTCTCAGTCATATAATGGCAGTCAATGGGACTCACGGCTTTGAGAGACAAAAAAACATACACAGACAAAACCAAATTAAACCCCGCGGCTCGTGACGATACATTGAGATCTAAAGACACCAAACAATCGAAACTGAACAGTATTTATATTGTTATTTACCTCTGATCCACCGCAATGTGCAACTGTCCTGAGTGCGTTCATAACATCCGGTGCTGCTTCTTGCTTTACGGCGGATCGCAGACTTATACGTGCATTACCGCCACCTATCTCTCAAATAGAGCATTGACACTCTCTACAATCTCAATTCAGAGGTAAAAATTATATAAATACTGTTCAGTTTCGATTGTTTGATGTCTTTAGACCTCAATGTATCGTCACGAGCCGTGGGGTTAAATTCGGTTTTGTCTGTGTATGTTTTTTTTTGTCTCTCAAAGCCCATTGACTGCCATTATATGACTTAGACTGCAACGGTTTGAGTTAAACATCTTCGTTTGAAGAAACAAAGTCACCTACATCATGTGTAAGCAGATAAACATCAAAGTTAAATTTTTGGGTGCACTGTCCCTTTAAGGTGTTAACTACTAGCTAGTGAAGTCACTGAGTAATCGAGTTGAGTGATGTGTTATGATCTGGGTGTCATGTGACTGATGATTGACAGCTGTGCTCTCTGGTTATGAACCGCAGGTGGCTGGTTTACAGTGATCCGGGTTTCCAGGGTCTGCTGGCGGTTCTGGAGGCCGGAGAGTATCCGTTCCCGGAGGATTGGGGTTTCTCGTCGCCTGCGGTCGGCTCTCTGAGGCCTCTGCAAATGGTACACACTCACACATAACGTTATTCACCCGTCTGCAGTCGACACGCAGTGTTGGGCAGTAACTAGTTAATGTAACTTAGCTACTGTAATAATATTTCTTTTTGCAGTAACTAGTAGTGTAACTAATTACTAATAAGATTTCAGTAATAATATTACAGTTACCATCCATAAAACAGCTGATTTAAAATCCAACAATCAAATTATTCCTAGATTATTTTAATAATTATCACGACTCATGCATGTGATGAGGTGCAGCAGACAAGCTCTGAATATGGAAAAGCTTACATTCAGCAGATATAAATATTGCATTATATTGATTTTGTCAAGAAAAAAGATGATCTGAACACTGTTGTGTGTTACTGTACTCTGACATCACATCCCTCTGATCAGCATTATATTACTATAATTAAAATCTTTTTGGAAAATTAAACAGTTTCTTACAAACTTATGTGATTTGATCAAAATACATAATGAAATATAATCATGTATATGTGTAAGAGAAATTACAATTAGCTTCAAGCTACACATTAATGAGATTAATACAACACTAATACTTGAATGTCACTATTAATTATTGAGTGTTTGTAATAACTAATAATGTGGATTTTGGTCAAATGATGAAGCAGAAATATGTTATTAGTAACATTTATGTGGAAGATACACTGTTACAACTTCTGTGTGGCGTGAAGAAACAATGTAACTAATTACTGCTGCCAGAAAGTAACAAGTAAAGTAACAATGTTACTTCTGAAAGGAGTAACTAGTGATGAGTAATATATCACATTCTTTGAGTCACGAGCCCAACACTGTTCATCAGAAATCTGCTTGTTTTCCAGGGCGCTCTGAAGGTCGAGGAGCCGAACGCAGTCAAGGTTTGTGAGTCTTCACCTAGAAATAATATGTTCTGTCTCAGTATATTATTGTCGTGTTTTCCAGTACAAATATCGAAACGTTCTGAAATCAACACACATTTACAATTGTGCAGATGCACAATGATCTTGTTGAAGTCTTGTTTTCTAAAAAAAGTGCATTATGTGAGTTTATGCGTAAAAAAGGAACAAATCTCTGCCACTTAATTGAAAGGGAAAACTACTTTATTTTCTGATCTCAATTGCAGATGTTTGTTCTTGTTTCAAGTATGCTGTAAAAATGAGTTTTAAAAGTAAAATTCAGATTATTTTACAAGGAAATACGGTTTCAGTCTTTCTGCTTCAAAGTTTCACTTTAATTCAATGAGCTACATGCCGTTTCTTTGTGAATTTTCTGTGTTAAATTCTTTTAATATAATATTAATTTTATTTTTTAAATGTATTTTATGTTTGTTTTTTTTACTTTGCTTTTACATTAATTTTTTTCCCCCAAAAACAAAACAAATGGATAAACAATCACAAAAATGATATAATATATGTAATACAAATGACAAATTTTAAATTTTTAGATTTTTATTATATACTACAATTTATATTATATTGTATTGTATACAAGCACAACAAAAATTACATATACAATACTAATTATGTGTGTGTGTATATGTATATATGTTATATTATGTTGTTATATAATATATAATAATGTAAAATGTTATATTTTACATTATTATATATATATTATATGTTATATAATAATGTAAAATAAATAATACATTATATACAAGTCTTGTTTTCTGAAAAATGTATCAAAATTAAGTGAATTTATGCTTAAAACAATACATTGATTTTACATCAATGATTTTTATTATATACTACAATTTATATTATATTTTATTGTAAACAAGCACAACAAAAATTACATAATATACAATACAAATTATGTATATATAAATGTTATATTATATTGTTATATAATAATGTAAAATAAATAATAGTCTTTTAATAGTCTTGTTTTCTGAAAAATGTATAAAAATTAAGTGAATTTACACTTAAAACAAGAAAAAATACTTCCTAATGTAGTAAGAGAAATAAAGTTGTTTTCCCTTTAAACTAATATTATTTTTCTGACTCATTGACAGATATTTGTATTGTTTTAAGCTTAAACTCACTTAATTTTGATAAATTTTTCAAGACTTGTATATAATATTATTATTATTATTTATTTTACATTATTATATAACATATTATATAATAATATTATATAACATTTTATATATATATATATATACATCATTAGTATTGTATATTATGTAATTTTTGTTGTGCTTGTTGACAATAAAATATAATATAAATTGTAGTATATAATAAAAATTGTAAAATTTGTCATTTGTATTGTTTTAAGCATAAATTCACTTAATTTTGATACATTTTTCAGAAAACAAGACTTGTATATAATGTATTATTATTTATTTTACATTATTATATAACATATAATATATATATAATAATGTAAAATATAACATTTTACATTATTATATATTATATAACATATAACAATATAATATAACGTGTATATATATATATATATATATATACACACATCATTTGTATTGTATATTATGTCATTTTTGTTGTGCTTGTTTACAATATAATATAAATTGTAGTATATAATAAAAATCATGATGTAAAATCAATGTATTGTTTTAAGCTTAAACTCACTTAATTTTGATACATTTTTCAGAAGATGTAATTTAAGTGTTTAGATATGTGTAGTGTAAAGCAGGACCTAACCGCTGAGGAAGAGTATGATTCTCTTCATCTCTCTGTGTCTCTCAGGCAGTGTTGTATGAGAAGGTGGGTCTGGAGGGACGATGCCTGGAGGTTCAGGGAGATGTGTTCTCCTTCATCAGGACAGAAACAGACCCGAGCGACCCGGACAATCACAGACTGAACTGTGTGGAATCACTGAAGATCCTCGGAGGCCTGTGAGTCCTCCTCCTCAGTATTTCTGTCTTGTGTTCCAAGCAAACATTTGGACGTTCTTAAATCAACCAACGTTTACTTGAAGCAAAATGACTAAAGATAAGTCTTGTTTTCTCAAAAAGTGATCAGAATGAAGTGATATCAAATATCTGCTAAAATAGTCAGAAAACAAGTGGATTTTTCTGACTCCATTGGTAGATATTTATACATGTTTTAAGCATAAAGTCACAAGACTTGAATATCTTAAGACATTTTGCTTCTCGAGTAAATGTTTGTTGATTTAAAGACATCATGGAATGCTTTTTTAAAAATATTTTATAATGTTTCCTGAGGTGCACGTATAATCTTCTTCATCAAAAACTCAAAACATACACTATATTGCCAAAAGTATTGGCACCCCCTTCTTTAGGACAGAAAAATGCACTTCCAAATCTGTGGCAACAACGATGGGAACATAATTCATGTATTTAAAAATTGTATTTCATCTCTGTAGCAACAGTTTTGTAAGTGTCTAAAATGACTGAACCCATATGTACAAGTCATTGGTGTTTGGTGATGAGTTTTTGTGCATTTACAGTCACACCAGAGGTGTTAAACTGGGATTAGGACTTGGTTTTATGCAGACCAGTCAAGTTCTTCCACACTGACTCAATCAATCATGTTCTTTTTGAACCTTGTCTTATACACAGAGACATTGTCATGTTAGAATAGAAAAGAGTCCAAACTGTTGCTATAATATTAGAAGCACACAATTTCCTAGAATATCATTATATGCTTAAACATTAAGATTTGTACTCATAGAAATTACTAAAGTAGACAAACCTGTTCATTAGAAGGGGTGCCAATACTTTTGGCAATATAGTGTAGGTGTAAATATAAAGAACATTTTGATTCTTCAATTTATCGCCCCTTTAAGGATGTTGTAGATATTAGCATTTAGTCTTGTTTTCTAGTGAATAATAACTCTACAACATTAAAACCTCCATTAACGGTGGTAAAATGACTGTCGAACAGTGTTGGGGAAGGTTACTTTTAAAAGTAATGCATTACAATATTGCATTACTCCCAAAAAATGTAACTAATTGCATTGCTTAGTTGGATTGCATGAAGAATAAGACGCAGGAGAAGAAAGTTCAACACTTTTCAGCAATAAAAAAAAAGAAAACGATACAGAAATGTTATGTATATCTAAAGTCATTTTTGCTCATTATCGAAGGTCAGCAGAAAAGACATTGGTTAATAAAATGGGATTAAATACATAAAGGATATTTGTGTTATTTAACATTTAATTATTGCAGGTTTGCGTAATATTGCGTAAAAGTAACTCCGATATTTTCTTGTAAATTAAAAAGTAATGCATTACGTTACTAGTTACTTAAAAAAAAAAAAAAGGAATATGATTATGTAACTAGCATTACTTGTAATGCGTTATTCCCCAATTGTAAGTCGCTTTGGATAAAAGCGTCTGCCAAATGACTAAATGTAAATGTAAAATGTAAATTACTAGTTACTTGTAAAAATGTATCTGATTATGTACTTGTAATGTGTTACGTTACTAGTTACTTGAAAAAAGTAATCTGATTACGCAACTAGCGTTACTTGTAATGCATTACGTTACTAGTTACTTATCTGATTACATAACTGGTGTTACTTGTAATGCGTTACGTTACTAGTTACTTATCTGATTACATAACTGGTGTTACTTGTAATGCGTTACGTTACTAGTTACTTGTAAAAAAGTAATCTGATTACGTAACTAGCATTACTTGTAATGCATTACGTTACTAGTTACTTATCTGATTACATAACTGGTGTTACTTGTAATGCGTTCCGTTACTAGTTACTTGTAAAAAAGTAATCTGATTATGCAACTAGCATTACTTGTAATGCATTACGTTACTAGTTACTTATCTGATTACATAACTGGCATTACTTGTAATGCGTTACGTTACTAGTTACTTGTAAAAAAGTAATCTGATTACGTAACTAGCATTACTTGTAAT
Source organism: Aspiorhynchus laticeps (assembly GCA_023376895.1). Taxonomy (NCBI): domain Eukaryota; kingdom Metazoa; phylum Chordata; class Actinopteri; order Cypriniformes; family Cyprinidae; genus Aspiorhynchus; species Aspiorhynchus laticeps. The sequence goes on along the minus strand of CM041805.1, from coordinate 34,307,305 downwards.
GCATTACGTTACTAGTTACTTATCTGATTACATAACTGGCGTTACTTGTAATGCGTTCCGTTACTAGTTACTTGTAAAAAAGTAATCTGATTATGCAACTAGCATTACTTGTAATGCATTACGTTACTAGTTACTTATCTGATTACATAACTGGCATTACTTGTAATGCGTTACGTTACTAGTTACTTGTAAAAAAGTAATCTGATTACGTAACTAGCATTACTTGTAGTGTGTTATGTTACTAATTACGTGAAAAAAAGTAATCTGATTACGCAACTAGCATTACTTGTAATGCATTACGTTACTAGTAAAAAAGTAATCTGATTACGCAACTAGCGTTACTTGTAATGCATTACGTTACTAGTTACTTATCTGATTACATAACTGGTGTTACTTGTAATGCGTTACGTTACTAGTTACTTGTAAAAAAGTAATCTGATTACTCAACTAGCATTACTTGTAATGCATTACGTTACTAGTTACTTATCTGATTACATAACTGGTGTTACTTGTAATGCGTTACGTTACTAGTTACTTGTAAAAAGTAATCTGATTACGCAACTAGCATTACTTGTAATGCATTACGTTACTAGTTACTTATCTGATTACATAACTGGTGTTACTTGTAATGCGTTACGTTACTAGTTACTTGAAAAAAGTAATCTGATTATGCAACTAGCGTTACTTGTAATGCGTTACGTTACTAGTTACTTATCTGATTACATAACTGGTGTTACTTGTAATGCGTTACGTTACTAGTTACTTATCTGATTACATAACTGGTGTTACTTGTAGTGTGTTATGTTACTAATTACTTGTTTAAAAAAGTAATCTGATTATGCAACTAGCATTACTTGTAATGCATTACATTACTAGTTACTTATCGGATTACATAACTGGCTTTACTTGTAATGCGCTACGTTACTAGTTACTTGTAGCAAAAGTAATCTGATTATGTAACTGGCGTTACTTGTAATGTGTTACGTTACTAGTTACTTGTAACAAAAGTAATCTGATTATGCAACTAGCGTTACTTGTAATGCGCTACGTTACTAGTTACTTGTTAAAAAGTTATCTGATTGCGTAACTAGCGTTACTTGTAATGTGTTACGTTACTAGTTACTTGTAACAAAAGTAATCTGATTATGTAACTGGCTTTACTTGTAATGCATTGTTACTAGTTACTTGTTAAAAATTAATCTGATTAGATAAGTAGCGTTACTTGTAATGCGTTACCCCCGACACTGCTGTTGAATGCTTTCCTCTCGTCTCAGGTGGGTGGGATACGATGGCGAGGGTTTCGAGGGGCAGCAGTTCGTTCTGGAGGAAGGAGAGTATCTGGACTGGACAGACTGGGGCGGGACGGGGGAAAAACTCCTCTCTCTGCGGCCCGTCTTCATGGTGAGTCTCATCTTTACTAGCCATCGGTCACCACACTTCAGTAGCTGTCCATCGGCCGATGGTTGATTAGTGAGATTGTGCTTTAGCTGTTGGAGCATTTGCATGGGAAAAACATATTTTAGTTCAGGGATGCCTGAAGCACTTTTTATTTTAAGTGCACTGTAAAAAAAATAAAATTCAAAGATTACAGGCGTGCGTTTTAAATGAAAATACTATTTCAGTCTTTACTTCAAAATTTCACGT
>CM041805.1:34293161-34298161 GCA_023376895.1 Aspiorhynchus laticeps | reverse complement strand
ATATATTTTTTTATATTATTATATATTTTTTTTTTTGTTGGTATGAAACCATTGTTGTTATTATTTCATTTTCCTATTATTGTTATATATATATATATATATATATATATATATATATATATATATATATATATATATATATATATATATATATATATATATAGAGAGAGAGAGAGAGAGGTCAGAGTGAATATTAATATGGAGTGTAATTTTGTTAATGTAATAGATTGAGCTGTTCTCTGACTCTGGATTCGGTGGAACATCTGTCCTGCTGCAGGACTCATTACCCACAATCCCCGGCGGCTTCAGCGTGCACTCCTGCAGGGTTCATGCGGGCAGGTTTGTGCGTGTGCCTGTGCGTGTGCCTGTGTCTGTGCGTGTGTCTGTGCGTGTGCCTGTGCGTGTACCTGTGCGTGTGCCTGTGCGTGTACCTGTGCGTGTGCCTGTGCCTGTGCGTGTGCCCGTGCCCGTGCGTGTGCCTGTGCGTGTGTGTGCGTGTGCCCGTGCGTGTGCCTGTGTGTGCGTGTGCCTGTGCGTGTGTGTCTGTGCGTGTGCCTGTGCGTGTGCCTGTGCCTGTGCGTGTGCCCGTGCCCGTGCGTGTGCCTGTGCGTGTGTGTGCGTGTGCCCGTGCGTGTGCCTGTGTGTGCGTGTGCCTGTGCGTGTGTGCCTGTGCGTGTGCCTGTGCGTGTGCCTGTGCCTGTGCGTGTGTCTGTGCGTGTGTCTGTGCGTGTGCCTGTGCCTGTGCCTGTGCCTGTGCCTGTGTGTGCCTGTGCCTGTGCCTGTGCCTGTGCCTGTGCGTGTGCGTGTGCCTGTGCCTGTGTCTGTGCCTGTGCCTGTGCCTGTGCCTGTGCCTGTGCCTGTGCGTGTGCCTGTGCCTGTGTCTGTGCGTGTGCCTGTGCGTGTGTGTGCCTGTGCGTGTGCGTGTGCCTGTGCGTGTGCCTGTGCGTGTGCCTGTGCCTGTGCGTGTGCCTGTGCGTGTGCCTGTGCCTGTGCGTGTGCGTGTGCCTGTGCCTGTGCCTGTGCCTGTGCCTGTGCCTGTGCGTGTGCCTGTGCCTGTGCGTGTGTCTGTGCGTGTGTCTGTGCGTGTGTCTGTGCGTGTGTCTGTGCCTGTGCCTGTGTGTGCCTGTGCCTGTGCCTGTGCCTGTGCCTGTGCGTGTGCGTGTGCCTGTGCCTGTGTCTGTGCGTGTGCCTGTGCCTGTGCCTGTGCCTGTGCCTGTGCGTGTGCCTGTGCCTGTGCCTGTGCGTGTGCGTGTGCCTGTGCCTGTGCCTGTGCCTGTGCCTGTGCCTGTGCCGGTGCCTGTGCCGGTGCCTGTGCCTGTGCGCGTGTGCGTGTGTGTGTGTGTGTGTGGTTATGTTTCTGTTCTCACGTGTGTGTGTGTGTGTGTGTGTGTGTGTGTGCAGCTGGCTGGCGTTCAGCGGTGAGTGTTTCTCGGGTCGTCAGTGTGTTCTGGAGGAGGGTTTTTATCCTGATTTGAGGACGATGGGTTTCTCCGAGCCGGACGCATCAGTGCTGTCGCTGCAGCCCACAGGACTCGTGAGTCTCATTCAGACGCTCAGTAGTGATCTGCATCACATGTGAATCTGCTTCATCAGCAGTGTGTGTGTGTGTGTGTGTCAGGAGCTCTCGGTGCCGGCGCTGCTGCTGTTTGAGCGCTCTGGACTCAGAGGACGGAGGACGATGCTGAAGTCGGCTTCGGTGAATCTGCAGATCACACACAGCTGCTCCAGAGTCTCGTCTGTGCTGGTGCTCGGCGGCATGTGAGGAACACACACACACACACACATTTATTCATTCATTCATTCATTCATTCATAGTTAGTTAGGTTGTTTGTTTGTTTGGTTTTTCGTTCATTCAGTCATTCATTCATTTATTAGTTCATTCGTTCATTTATTCATTTAGTCGTTCATTTAGTCATTCATTCATTCATTCATTTGTTGGTTCGTTCATTTGTTTGTTTGTTTGTTCGTTTGTTTGTTTGTTCAGTCGTTTGTTCATTCGTTCATTTGTTTGTTCATTCATTCAGTCATTCATTCGTTAGTTAGTTCGTTCGTTCATTTATTCATTCATTCATTCATTCATTTAGTCATTCATTTAGTCATTCGTTCATTCATTCGTTTGTTTGTTCATTCATTCGTTCATTTGTCTGTTCGTTCATTCATTCATTTATTAGTTAGTTCATTCATTTGTCTGTTCATTTATTCATTCATTTATTCGTTCATTTGTTTGCTCGTTCGTTCATTCATTTATTAGTTAGTTCATTAATTTGTCTGTTCATTTATTCATTCATTTATTCGTTCGTTCGTTCATTCATTCATTCATTCAATCATGCATTTATTCACACGATACTGCAGTGTTCATCAGTGCGCCTCAAAATCTACCTAAATACATTTATGTTTGCGCAAATCATTCCCCTCAAGACTGCTTCGTGAATGTCATGTCGTTATAAGTGCTTAGCAGTTTAACCGCATTTGTATGTGTACGTTCTTAAAGTATTTTAATTGATCAGCGCCACGCTTGTGAGATTAGTTCTCTCGGTTATATTGCATCTACTGATTGTTTATTGCTGTAGGTATGCAATGCAGAGAGACGTATACGCAACGCCACCTTCTGGAGAAGAGGGGGCGGGAATATGCAGCTCATTTGCATTTAAAGTGATAGACACCAAAACAGCTCTTTTTTACACACGCCCCAAAAATGACATTTTCTAGATGTTATAATAAATGATGTGTGGGGTATTTTGATCTGAAACGTCACAGACACATTCTGGGGACGCCTGAGACTTATATTACATCTTGTAAAAGGGGCATAATATAGATGCACTTTAAACTAAATGAATATGAGAAATGTTGCTTTGGCAACTAGCTGAGAAAAAAAATGACTAGTTAATGACATTGTTCATTCGTTTGTTCGTTCGTTCATTCATTCGTTCATTTGTTTGCTCATTCGTTCATTCAGTCATTCATTCATTTGTTAGTTTGTTCGTTTATTCATTCATTTAGTCATTCATTTAATCATTCGTTCATTCATTCATGTTCATTCATTCGTTCGTTCATTCATTTGTTCATTTATTTGTTTGTTTGTTCGTTCATTTGTTCGTTTATTCATTCATTCATTTGTTTGTTCATTCATTCGTTAGTTCGTTCATTTGTTTGTTCATTCATTCGTTCGTTTGCTCGTTCGTTCGTTCATTCAGTCATTCATTCATTCGTTAGTTCGTTTGTTTATTCATTCATTTAATTATTCGTTCATTCATTCATTTGTTTGTTCATTCATGTTTGTTCATTCATTTGTTTGTTCATTCATTCTTTTGTTCGTTCGTTCATTTGTTTGCTTGTTCGTTTGTTCATTCATTTGTCTGTTTGTTCATTCATTCGTTTGTTCGTTCATTTGTTTATTTATTCGTTTGTTCGTTCATTCATTTGTTCGTTTATTCATTAATTCGTTCATTCATTCATTTGTTTGTTCATTCATTCGTTCGTTCATTTGTTTGCTTGTTCGTTTGTTCATTCATTCGTTTGTTTGTTCATTCATTTGTTTGTTTGTTCGTTCATTCATTTATTAGCTCTTTTTTACACACGCCCCAAAAATAACATTTTCTAGATGTTATAATAAATGATCTGTGGGGTATTTTGATCTGAAACGTCACAGACACATTCTGGGGACACCTGAGACTTATATTACATCTTGTAAAAGGGGCATAATATAGATGCACTTTAAACTAAATGAACATGAGAAATGTTGCTTTGGCAACTAGCTGAGAAAAAAAAAGACTAGTTAATGACTTTGCTCATTCATTCGTTCATTTGTTCATTCATTCGTTAGTTCGTTCGTTTAGTCATACATTTAATCATTCGTTCATTAATTCGTTCGTTCGTTCATTTATTTGTTTGTTTGTTCGTTCATTCGTTCATTTGTTCGGTTATTCATTCATTCGTTCGTTCATTCATTCATATGTTCATTCATTCGTTCGTTCATTTATTAGTTTGTTTGTTTGTTCATTTGTTTGTTCGTTCGTTTATTCATTCATTCGTTCATTCATTCATTTGTTTGTTCATTCTTTCATTCGTTTGTTTGTTCATTCATTCATTCGTTTGTTTGTTCATTCTTTCATTCATTCGTTTGTTCATTCATTCATTCGTTTGTTTGTTCATTCATTTGTTCATTCTTTCATTCGTTTGTTTGTTCATTCATTCATTCATTTGTTCATTCATTCATTCATTTCTTTGCTCATTCGTTCTTTCATTCAGTCATTCATTCATTAGTTAGTTCGTTTATTCATTCATTTAGTCATTAATTTAATTATTCGTTCATTCATATGTTCGTTTGTTCGTTTGTTCATTTATTAGTTTGTTTGTTTGTTCGTTCATTTATTCATTAATTCGTTCATTCATTCATTTGTTTGTTCATTCATTCGTTCGTTCATTCATTTATTAGCTCTTTTTTACACACGCCCCAAAAATGACATTTTCTAGATGTTATAATAAATGATCTGTGGGGTATTTTGATCTGAAACGTCACAGACACATTCTGGGGACGCCTGAGGCTTATATTACATCTTGTAAAAGGGGCATAATATAGGTGCACTTTAAACTAAATGAACATGAGAAATGTTGCTTTGGCAACTAGCTGAGAAAAAAAAAATGACTAGTTAATGACATTGTTCATTCGTTTGTTCGTTCGTTCATTCATTCGTTCATTTGTTTGCTCATTCGTTCATTCAGTCATTCATTAATTTGTTAGTTTGTTCGTTTATTCATTAATTTAGTCATTCATTTAATCATTCGTTCATTCATTCATGTTCATTCATTCGTTCGTTCATTCATTTGTTCATTTATTTGTTTGTTTGTTCGTTCATTTGTTCGTTTATTCATTCATTCATTTGTTTGTTCATTCATTCGTTAGTTCGTTCATTTGTTTGTTCATTCATTCGTTCGTTTGCTCGTTCGTTCGTTCATTCAGTCATTCATTCATTCGTTAGTTCGTTTGTTTATTCATTCAT
>CM041805.1:34278161-34280661 GCA_023376895.1 Aspiorhynchus laticeps | reverse complement strand
CTCATCCTGATCTCAAGATGAGCACATTATCAGCTCTCGTTCTGACGGCACCCATTCACTTGCATTGCTGAGACACTGATGCATTTCTACAAACCTGATGAAGAAACAAACTCATCCTGATCTCAAGATGAGCACATTATCAGCTCTCGTTCTGACGGCACCCATTCACTTGCATTGCTGAGACACTGATGCATTTCTACAAACCTGATGAAGAAACAAACTCATCCTGATCTCAGATGAACCCTTAGGTGAGTGCATTTTAGCACATTTTCATTTTTGGTTGAACTGTTGCTTTAAAATTCAGTAAAAGCGAGCACAAAGAGAGCAGAAGCTGCTGATGATTGGGGGTTTTTGGACTCCTGAGGCCATCGCACACACACACAATGACCGAGCTGATTAAACTTTGTGTCCAAGAAAATCAGAGCAGAAAAAACATCCCATAAAGCCTCAAACGCTCAGATTTAACCTCTCATCCACATGAGAATCAGATGAGATGAAGAAACACTGCATGGCTTCTGGTCTTGGTTTGGTGTTCACAACTAATATAGAGTTTAACACACAGAGATGAAGCACAGAGGCCGTCTGTCCTGTATAATTGCTCACAGACACAGACGATATAATGAGCGCTCGGTAATTAAACTCAAATCTTACATAAGAAGCATTCAGAACAGAACACAGAGAAACCAGCGTCTGTTCTGAGCTGATTATTGTGTGTGTGTGTGTGTGTGTGTGTGTGTGTGTGTGTGTGTGTGTGTGTGTGTGTGTGTGTGTACTGGTTTTTGTGGTTTACGGGGACAAAATTTGTTTAATAACATGGGTATGACAGAGGTATTACAAGTTGAAGGTGTTTTATGAGGACACTGCCTATGTCCCCGTAATTCAAAAGGCTTAAAAAAACATACTAAATGGTGTTTTTTTGAAAATCTAAAAATGCACACAGTCTCCTGTGAGGGCTAAGTTTAGGTGTAGGGTAGGTGTAGGGCAATAGCACACACAGTTTGTTCAGTATAAAAACCATTACGCCTATGGAGAGTCCCCATAAACCACAAAAACCAACATGTGTGTGTGTGTGTGCGTGTGTGTCTGTGTGAGCGTGTGTGTGTGTGTGTGTCTGTGTGTGTGTGTGTGTGTGTGTGAGCGTGTGTATGTGTGTGTGTGAGCGTGTGTGTGTGTGTGTGTGTCAGCTTATTTTGTGTACTTCTGTTCAGTTCTAAAGTAAAGATTGCAGTGCGTTTAGAAATAAAAGCATTATTTCAACTGAAGTCGCATAAGACCCGCCCTCTTCTGCTGACCTCTGAGAATCAGCCAATCAAACGCAGCTTCTGTTTTCAATCAGCCAATCAGATAAAAATGTGTTATCCAAGGAATTCTGTTTCTGTCACGGAATAAAAAGTCATTGCAATGTTTTATCTCACTTTTTTCACAATTGTGACCCTGGAGCACAAAACCAGTCATAAGGGTCCGTTTTTCAAAATTGAGATTAATACAGCATCTGAAAGCTAAATTAATAATCTTTCCATTGATGTATGGTTTGTTATGATAGGACAATATTTGTAAATCTGGAGGTGCAAAAAAATCTAAATATTGAGAAAATCATCTTTAAAGTTGTTCAAATGAAGTTCTTAGCAATGCATATTACTAATCAAAAATTAAGTTTTGATATATTTATGGTAGGAAATTTACTAAATATCTTCATGGAACATGATCTTAATATCCTAATGATTTTTGGCATAAAAGAAAAATGGATCATTTTGACTCATACAATGTATTGTTGTCTATTAAAAAAATATGAACCCATATGTACAAGTCATTGGTGTTTGGTGATGAGTTTTTGGCTCAAGGTCTGCATTTACAGTCACACCAGAGGTGTTAAACTGGGATTAGGACTTGGTTTTATGCAGACCAGTCAAGTTCTTCCACACTGACTCAATCAATCATTTTCTTTTTGAACCTTGTCTTATACACAGAGACATTGTCATGTTAGAATAGAAAAGAGTCCAAACTGTTGCTATAATATTAGAAGCACACAATTTCCTAGAATATCATTATATGCTTTAACATTAAGATTTGTACTCATAGAAATTACTAAAGTAGTCAAACCTGTTCATTAGAAGGGGTGCCAATACTTTTGGCAATATAGTGTATGTGAACTCACATACTTTGTTGACTGTTTTTCTGTGACAGAAGATGAGCAAACACTCATGAAGTGGAAATGTGATGCTCGGTCATGTTTATCACAGCTCTGAAGGAAACACATTTGCTCTTTTCTGTTAAATCTGCTGCTTCTGATGATGATGGATTTCTGGCTTTTTTTGTGTGAATCTGTTCATCAATCTTATAGTCTCAGATCACTGCAATGCCATCATAAGTGATGCTATATTTCAGATGCGAGGTTTTCTTTCGGTCAGAAGCCTGTGTGTGTGTGTGTATGTGTGTGTGTGAGAGTGTGTGTCTGTGTGTGTGTGTGTGTGTGTGAGAGAGAGAGTGTGTGTGTGTGTGT
>CM041805.1:34268161-34273161 GCA_023376895.1 Aspiorhynchus laticeps | reverse complement strand
GACCATATAAGGGCGTCTCCATTTCCATATATGGTTTGAGTGATCTGAAACATGTTTTTCCATACTTTTCTCAACATTTATGATGTATACATCACATTCAGAAGTATTAAGGGTAGTATGGCAGTATTTGATTTAAATTCATCCTCTAAAATACACATAAAAGACATGCGACGAGAACCCTGGACGTACGTTATAGTTCACGCTGCATCAAAAATTGAGAACCTATTGTTTTTGCTTTATATTCAAAACACTTTTAGACCTTTTTTTCTCAAAAAATAGAATGAATGTAATCTTTAGAACACTTGACATGAACATGAATGCAGATTTTTACAGATTTTTCATGATTTTATATATGCATCACTATTTCAAAGTAAAGCTTAGGACTCGCTCTCTGACTCTGATGAGTACTCTTCTTACAAATTAACAAATTACAGTTGCTCTGTAAAATATTTCAAAAATCAATCACCAAATATGAAAACTAGAGTCTTTAAGCTTTCAAACGAGATATAGTTTGTCAAGATTGCTTTAGGTTCAGACTAAGATATTACTGTTTAAAACATGTAATGGAAAGTGGGCCCGTGACAGTTAACAGGTTAATAAGCGCTATATAATGGAGAATTGACTTGACAATTAGGCTAATTAAACCACAAGTAACACTTGAATTATACATTTTAAAGACTTAAAGTGGGTCTGATTTCTTGTAAAAATGCAGCCTAGCTAATATTGTATTTACAACTTTGAATTATGAATTATGAAATTTCTACAATATCAAACGAGCCAAGCGTGTTTCGTTCAGTTGTACAGTGTTTATTCTCATGTACGCATGTTTTCCATATTACAAACATTTCGATTTGTACAAAATATAAACTATGCAAGAGAGAAACAATATTACACAGTGTCCATCTCATGCCTTGAACCACTAACAGTTTGATTGATATCTAAAGTGTGCTGAAATCCACCTGAAACTGGTGTAAAGCACCAATGAATGAGCCCGTTTAGTTTAGAACGGCTCGGAACGGTCGTTCAGCTTTAGAGCATCTTACAGGCTCAGCAATGCACAAATTAAACATGGGGATGTGTGTTTGGATGTGGGAACGCTTTGAAATGTCATCATCCATCCGTTCGCGCTTCTACTTCAGGGCTAAAGCGTTCTGGTGAAACGTCCAGCCCTTGTGGACATGTGTGCGGGAGTCTACAGAAGCAGAGAACGGGGAACGATACGTGAACGCTCAACACCAGCGCTGCAGGAGGCCGGTTGCCATGGCGACGGGGACGAGCACGTTGAGCGCGCTGCTCTGCGTCAGGACGCCGGTTCCCGCCGGAGCGGCGGCGGTGGTGGCGTTCACCGGGCCTCCGTTCGTGTTGGTCGCCAGGGTGCCGTTCGCGTTCACCGTCTGGTTCCCCGCCAGCGCGGTGGAGTTACTCGGGGAGATCGTGCTCTGAGGTAAAACCTGAGGAGAGAGAGAGAAGCGAGACTATCACGTGAGTCTATGCAAATGAGTGAAAGAGGATACAAAGTTGCTGATTGTTATGCAAAAAGTAACATTAACATCCTCGTATCTCTCAGATGGATACTTTGTTATTAATCGGCTACATTTGCAATGCGTCATCTCAATCAGATGTTAAACTACAGGTGCATTTGCATGGAAACAGATTCAAATATAGAAATATAATAATCTCAGCTAACATTCATTTTTCTAGAATGTATTTTAATTCAATGTTCTTTTACTTGTAACATCTTGTCCAGGGAGCCTTTGGCTAATTACATTTATTAATGTACAATGTCCCTGTCAACTAAATAAATACATTAAAAATTAAAAAATAACCAGTTATTTTACACCATATTATTTTGAATTCGTTTTTACAGTTTTAATTTTAATTTTAGTTATTTATTTTGTTTTTATTCGTTTTTTACATTGTCTATAGGTGTATATTTTTATTAATTTTAGTTTTAGTTTGGCTACTTCAATTTTTTTTTTACATAAATTTAAGTTTTTTTTAATATTTTATGTAACGTTTACTGTATTTTATCAGTTTAAAAAATTACAAAAATTAGTTTTAATTAACTTTAATAACCCCGCCCACAACTTTGGCTATTATAAATTTATTTTTTATTATTATTTTGAATTCGTTTTTATACTTTATCTTAATTTTAGTTAGTTTTAGTAATTTATTCAGTTTTTATTCGTTTTTTACATTGTCTATAGGTGTATATTTTTATAAATTTTTATTTCAGTTTTAATTACTTCAAGTTTTGTTTTGTTTTTCAAACGAAGATTTACGTTTTTTTAATATTTAATTTCATTTTATGTAACATTTACTGTATTTTAAAGTAACAGTTAAAAAAAATAAAGTTTATTTTTTATGGATTTAGTTTTAATTAACTATAATAACCCCGCCCAGAACTGTTTTATAACTGCTATTATAGTTTTGCAATAATTCATTTAGCAAAAACGTCTTAGAAATAATCACAAACAGATTAAAGATTTAATCTTAATCAACTCTTCAAAATTAAGCATGCATGGTAATGCGTAATTTCCATGGAAACGGATCAGGCATTTCTGCATCCAGGTGCATATAAATGCATATATATATATATAATATATATATATATATATATATATATATATATATATATAATACATTTACATGCATATATAAAAAAATAAAAAAGCATTTATATACATATATAAAAAAATGCATTTATATGCATATATATGAAAAAATTTATTTATACGCATATATTAAAAAAATGCATTTACATGCATATATAAAAAAATAAAAAAGCATTTATATGCATATATATTAAAAAAAGGATTTATATGCATATATTAAAAAAATAAAAATGCATTTATATGCATATATATTAAAAAAAGAATTTATATGCATATATATAAAAAAATGCATTTATATGCATATATTAAAAAAATGCATTTACATGCATATATAAAAAAATAAAAAATGCATTTATATGCATATATATTAAAAAAAGGATTTATATCCATATATTAAAAAAATGCATTTATATGCATATATAAAAAAAAATATTAAAAAAATGCATTTATATGCATATATATATATATATATATATATATATATATATATTAAAAAAAAACATTTATATGCATATATATATAAAAAAAAACATTTATATGCATATAAAAATAAAAAAGCATTTATATGCACCTGAATATATTTATTTATTGGATGTTTTCTGAAGGTTGAGCATGCTCTCACGGGCTCTCACGGTCCGAGAGCTTCTCCGGTGTGTCGCTTCTCGGTCGCGCGCTGGATCGGGTTTCTCACACAGAGCGGTCTCACAGAAACTCAAGCCTCGGGACAGACACTGATACACTAATGATTCACTCTCAGAACCACAAGCACGTTAACAAAACAATTCTTGAGGAGTTTGTGTCATTGAGTTTTTATTAAAATTATGCTTTGGTTGTAGTGTGTAAAATAATGCCAAAAATAGGCTAAAACTGCTGAGATTTAAAATGCGTTGATTATAGCCTATTGATCATCATTTTACATTAAAACAAAAATAATAGGCTACTGTTCAGTTATATAAAATGCAACGATTTTTTTTTTTAAATTTGGCACTATTTCATAACTCTGCATACTAAGTTAATCCAAATACAGTTTAAATTAATTTTAAAGCGCGTATTTGTTTAGTTGTAGTTTGGACTCAACATCTACAGCCGGTTTTAACAGAGTTTGAGAGTCTAAAACATACATTCAAGATGAAATATGCGCGTAATAATCAACATATGAAGTCATACCTGAGTGATTAAGCAGAAAGCGCAGAAAACGACTCCGGCGGGGGTCAGCTGAGCCATGCTGGTGATGAAGAGGAGGATGAGGATGATGATGAAGGCACGCAGGTGGGCTCGTCTAAAGAGAGACGCCTGCTGCTGCTGGAGCTCTTATACCGGGACTGAAGAGCTTTTACGTCACGTACGTAACCCCCCCCCCCCCTCTCTGATGTTCTTTGTAGAGATATCTAATGTGTTATCATCAGTTAAATATCCGCCGGCGATAGTTAGAGTAATAACCAAATATACTGACTCATATTAACACTGTAGGAGAATAAAAAACGTAATAATTAATATTAAGCTCGTTTGTGCGTCAGCTTTGCTCTGCGCGCCCTCTAGCGGCCGCGTGCGGAAGCGTCACTGCATTTCTCTTTCTGAACCACATCTAGTGCAATTTAAATAATAAATAACTCAAAGCAAGAGCTATATGTTTTTTGGAGGTAATACTAACGTTTGAGGAGCATTTCAGCCGATTGTTGATGTCTAGAAGGTAATACTACGGGTTTTTGGAGATGTACCATGGTAATACCACAGTATTATTTGAAGGAAATACCATGGTACAGTGTTGGGGGAAATGTAATCAGATTACTTTTTTAAGTAACTAAGTGAAGTATGCTTTACTTTTTAATTTACAGTAAAATATTTGAGTTACTTTTTCAAAAATATTTTTTTAAAGATTTTTAATGTTTATTAAAGAATTATCTTCTGCTCAGCAAGCCTGCATTAATTTGATCCAAAGTACAGCAAAAATAGTAAAACATTTTTTTTAATATTTTTACTATTTAAAATAACTGTTTTCTATTTAAAATTAATTTATTCCTGTGATTTCAAAGCTGTATTTTTAGCATCATTAGTCCTACTGCAGTCACATGATCTTCAGAAATCATAATAATATGCTGATTTGCTGTTAAAAAACATTAATTATTTTTATTATTATTATGTTGAAAACAGCTGAGTAGATTTTTTCAGTTTTTTTGATGAATAGATAGTTCAGAAAAACAGCTTTTATCTGAAATAGAAATCTTTAGTAACATTATACAAGTATTTATCATCACTTATGATCAATTTAAAGCATCCCTGCTAAATAAAAGTATTAATTTCTATAATTGATTAGAAATAATTATACTGACTCCAAGCTTCTATAGTGTGTATAATATTACAAAAGCTTTTTATTTCAGATAAATG
>CM041805.1:34250661-34263161 GCA_023376895.1 Aspiorhynchus laticeps | reverse complement strand
AACGTCTGTCTGACGTCATGTCCAACGTCAACCTGACGTTACATAGACGTCTGGTGCCTGCTGGGTTAAATCTGGGGAACAAATTCTTAATTCGTGGCCATGATATAGTCCTACCTATGCTATAAATAGCCTCACCTATGAGAAATATTAATTATGTTTCTGTGTGAGGAACTTAAATAGTGGTCCTCAACAGGAGGGTTGCACGTTAAATGAAGTCAGATATTATTGCACTTTTCACAGAAGCAGATATACTTAAACATTGAGCAGTTTTAACTGGGCGATGTTGATAAAAATGATCCACTGTTTGAGATTTAGCTGTTTTATATAATGTATATTTATATGTAGCCATATTCTTAATAAGCAAAAACTTACGATGATAATTCACTGTAGTTCAGTAAGACAAACCCGCAAATGGTTTTATTTTAAAGAACAACTGCGGTGACAAATAAGACAATAATACCAAATAGTCCATCAGCGTGAACTGAGGTTTTATGTGTGGATAATGGGAATAAAAACATTGCCGAAACAATTATTATTTTTTTTTTTTTTTGCATATAGGCCTATTTTAAATGTTTTTGTTTACTAAAACAGCTGTTATTAAATCTGACCTACAGCAAATATTATTATTAATGTGCTTTAGTGCGTATTTAAGCAATAAATGTTAATTTTCTCTGCAACATTTTTATTTATACTTTTATAGGCTATATAGACTATGCACAAATTCAATAACTGGTTTTGTGGCTCAGTCCTTTAAAAAGAACCAGGAATCACTGTACTATATTGATTTTAGATTTTTAGTAGACCTAGTTATTATAGTCTTTAATAAATAAAAAACATATTAATCACAGAGAAGGGCTCTTTTACTCATTAAAAGTGCTCATGTACCTATTACTATTCGATAGTTATGCAGGTCTATATGGCTACAATGATCAAGTGTTAATAACTGAATCTAAATTCATCTCATACACAGATTAACACGCACATAATGAGGATGTGGATACAGAAATGTGATTTTTAATATCTGATGTCATGGGCACTCATTTACTATAGGAACCTTTAAAATTGTAAGAGAATCAATATAGGCTCAAATATTTTATTAAGATATAAACAAGGAAACACTGCTTGCACATTGTATTAACCTACAAGTCTGTGACGCATTGAGCAACATAACATCTCTTTAAACAACAACAAAAACGGTTGTGCTTTAAAACATAAAATCAGCCGCTTATGTTTGTCCATCTCTAAAATGCATCTAAATTATCATAATTTGCATATAAAATCCCAATTTATTGTTGATCCGCAGCCTGCCGGTCCTCAAGGAAATATGAATGAAGAGCTATTCAGCCTGAAGAACCCACACGATAACTTCATCTGACTAAAATTATCATGGTTACTAAACAGATAATAATTAAGATAGGCCTATGATTCTAGAGTTAGCACATAATATTTCTGTAATATGGCCAAATCAATTACAAAATCGTACACAAAGGAATGCATGCTCGGGTCTACACCAATAAGATTTGCCGTGTTATAAACTAATAGAATTGGGGGTGGGCGGAGCGACACGTGTCGCCCCGCCCAAATGTGTCGCCCCGCCCCATCGTCCAGGGTGCACTCTGGAGCTACTCACGGTTTGAGGGAAACTCTGCGACCGATGGAGGGTGAAGCCTGTGGGAGGAGCAGGAGGAGGTGTTGGGTTCCACCTCCACCCCTGAGCTCCTCTCTCTCTCTCTCTGTGTTCCCGCGCCGCGTCAGATTCTCCGCGCCGCGCCGCGAGTCACGGCCGAGATGGACGCGGAGCGACCGGAGAACAAACGCAGCAGAAAACCCGCTCATCCCGTGAAGAGAGGCGCGAGAGACGAGCTGAAGGTAAGAGGCTGTGTTTCAACACTTGGGCTCTGCTTGTGTTAGAAACCAGCACGGACTGTAGTGACTCTGTGAAGCGGGTTGGTTTAGAAAGCCTTGCTGCTGGTTAACCTGCTCGACTAAAGAAGTTAAGCCGCTAGTTAGCGATCTAGATAAGCAGCTCGTGATATGATGTGAACACTGGATAAATGCTTTACTAATTATTATAAAATCTACACACTAAAGTGTCAATTACAAGTAAATCAAATATTAAAAATAAGCAAAATATTTTTTTTTATTAAATATAAAACATCAAAACTTATATTAGAAAGGTATATTACAAATGTCATAAATAAAATATATTTCTTGTTAAAGATATTTTTATCATGAGCAGCTTATGATATGATGCCATAAATGCTTTATGTATCCTAATCTATAAGTTTGTTAAAAATATTTAACTATTTGAAATGTCGTAAAAAGATGAAGTATTTATTATAAAAATCTATAAACTAAAGCATCAATTACAAAAAATAAAAAATAATTAAATATTAAAAACAAGCAAAATAAAAAACATTTATTATAAAAATGTTTTTTTGCAAAATATTAAATATAAAACATCAAAACGTATATTAGAAAGGTATGAAATATTACAAATGTCATAAATAAAATATATTTATTGTTAAAGATATTTTTATCATGAGTAGCTTATGATATGATGCCATAAATGCTTTATGTATCCTAATCTATAAGTTTGTTAAAAATATTTAACTATTTGAAATGTCGTAAAATATTTTTATAAGATGACAAATAAAATATTTGATATTATAATTATTGTTAATATTTATGTAAAACATTAAAAATATATATTTAATGAGAAAAGCGGTTTACACTGTATTTGTTTAAGATAAAATATCTAATATAAAATAAAGGATTTAATAAAAATGTAAACCATAATATAGAAATATTTAAAAAGTTAAATATCTAATATAAACATATTAAATGGTTTATTTTTCAAATATTTTCATATTAAATACTTTTTCTTTTTCATGTTTTTAAATGACATTATTATTATTATTATTTTTAATATGTTTATATTAAAAAATATTACATATGTTTATATTAATATAATAATTTAATATTAATACATTTTCATGTTTTTAAATGACATTATTATTATTATTTTTAATATGTTTATATTAAAAAATATTACATATGTTTATATTAATATAATAATTTAATATTAATACATTTTCATGTTTTTAAATGACATTATTATTATTATTTTTAATATGTTTATATTAAAAAATATTACATATGTTTATATTAATATAATAATTTAATATTAATACATTTTCATGTTTTTAAATGACAATATTATTATTATTTTTAATATGTTTATATTAAAAAATATTACATATGTTTATATTAATATAATAATTTAATATTAATACATTTTCATGTTTTTAAATGACAATATTATTATTACTTAATGTTATTTATTACTTAATGTACTTAATGTTAATTATTACTTAATGTTCATATTAAAATGTTTTTATCAAAGCAATTTGATCAAAATTTGAAAATAAAATATATTTAATATAAAATATTTTGAAAAATAATAATATAAACTATTAAAAATAAAAAAAAATAATATTTATAACATTTTAAAAATACAAAAAAATAAAATATATTTAATATTACAATATTTTACAAAAATATTTAATGTACAACATTTAAAGATATTTTATAAAAATATGAAAATAATATTTTTAATATTAAGATATAAAAAAATGCAATAAAACATTTCAAAATACTAAAAGAAAAAATATTTAAATGAATTATGAATCACTATAACAAAATTAATTTTGCAGGGCAGCTCGTGTAGAATTAAATCCTTCCGATAACAGCTGCACATTTGTCTCTGTAGTTCACTCATATGCTGCTCACAGTGCTGTCTATAGAGTGCAGTATGCATTGAATCACAGCCACGGATTGGTCTGAAGGTGTTTGTGTCCGGCTGCAGGAGTCTCGGCGCGCGTCCGGCTCCAGATGTGACCGGCGGTGGACAGCTGACACCGTGACCTTATTAAAACCCTGGCGTTTATTCAAGAGCTCTTTCACAATCGCGTTTGATACGTGACCCGGTGTGTTTATAAGCAGGCTTTCTCTCTCTGGATCGGCCCGAGCCGTATCCACCGGGGGGGTAGAGTTACAACTTAACTAATTTGAATCCAAACGCATGAAACCGAAGCCTGATGCAAGCGGCCCCGGGGCCGAGGAAGGGTTTGGATCGGGACGGACCCGTCACTCTCATCGAACAGATGTTTGTCTGAACTGCCAAGAAGAAAGAAAAACAAGATTGTGGGATGAAGCTAACGAGGGGATGAGCCGCTGATGTAATTAGTCTCGGGGCCGCTGGAGAAGAGGGGAATTCTGGGAAGGTGTTGGGTGTCCTGTGATCGAGACGGAAAGCTCTCGGCTCGTGGGATCACCAGCTCCTGTTTCTGCTGGAAATTCGTGGCTTTTTTGATGGTTTTGAGCTACGTTTTGACGGCTTTAATCGCTCTGGAAGGAAACACGCTTACGATGATGACGACGGATGAACGTTTGTCTCGTTCTAACATCAGTTTTTCCTAGAAGTGCCTCTACTGCTTCTTATTTTACACTAGATATCAAGTATCGTCAATATTTATCATACCAAACTAATTTACAAGTAACATTACATGCAAAAAAAAAATATATATACAATTATAAATATAATATTTAATAATACTAATATTATTATTATTAATAAAAAAATAAATAAACATTATAATAATGTGATTATTTAATAATAAAATAAAATAAAACGTATTTAATAATAATAGACATAATATGAATAAAATAATTAATATAAAATATACATAATAAAATATTGTATATGTAAACGTGAAAAATAAAATCAATTTAACATATGTATTTTAAGAATTTTTGAAAAAACATTACAAATATTTAATAAAATATAAAAAAAACATTTAAGAAATATTTAAAAAAATATTTATCATACAAAACTAATTTACATGTAATATATATATATATATATATATATATATATACACACACAATTACAAAGATATATTTTATAATAATAATAATATTATTATTCATAAAAAATTATAAACAATATAAAAATGATTATTTAACAATAAAATAAAATAAAAAGTATTTAATAATAATAGACATAATATAAATAAAATAGTTAATTTAATAAACATTTAATAAAAAAACTAATTTAATTATCAAATTTTATTAATATACATAATATAAATAAAATAGTTAATATAAAATATACATAATGAAATATTGTATATGTAAACATGAAAAATAAAATCTATTTAACATATGTATTTTATTTAAGAATTTTTGAAAAAACATTAAAAATATTTAATAAAATATAAATAAAATAGTTAATATAAAATATACATAATAAAATATTGTATATGTAAATGTGAAAAATAAAATCTATTTAACATATGTATTTTATTTAAGAATTTTTGAAAAAACATTAAAAATATTTAATAAAATATATAAAAAAAATTGAGGAAAAATTAGAAATGTTGCCTTGGCAACTGGCTGAAATCATAAAAAAAATGTTTTTTAATAATTTATATTTTATTTGAGTTAAAATGTATTTTATTTCAAGTGACAAGTGTGTACACAAACACACACACACACTACATACACACATTTATATTAAATGTTATTTTTCAAAACGTTTTAAAATGAAATATATTGTATTTTTCATGTTTGTATGCGCTGTGTTTCAGCAGCTCTGTCCTCAGGTCTGTAATCACACGCGTTAGTGATGCACGATATTATCGGACTGATATCGGCCGATAATGGCTTTAAATGTAAATATCGGCATCGGCCTGATATGAAAAATGATGCCGATATGTCTCACCGATAAGATGAATACATAACTCACATGTGCTCAGGGTGTGATTAGATCAGCAGTGTGTGGCTTAGGGGTGGGCGATATGACCAAAATCTTATATCACGATAACGATATATATCATGATATAGTCATTTTTTTCTTTTAAAAAGGTTTTTATGATATTACAATCTTTGATACTATAGAATTTTCATAATCCTTGTCACCAATGTCAATATCAAACTAATACAAGCCTAAAAAGAGAGAAAAAAACTCAAGCTCACTGAAGATAATTAAACAATCAGTGATAAAATAAGAATAAGAAACCAATTGCAAGCAATAGGACAAAAACTACAATAAATAAGAAAAGCTACATACATTGTGTAAATTAATTAGTCTTCACTGTGTTAATTATATCTATCTATCTATGATAGATATAATTAACACGTGTATTAGGGGTGGGCGATATGACCAAAATCTTATATCACGATATGACTAATTCTATATCACGATAACAATATATATCATGGTATAGTTTTTTTTTTTTTTTTTTTTTTTTTTAATTTTTGTGATCTTTGATTCCATAGAATTTTCATAATCCTTGTCACCAGTGTCAATATCAAACTAATAGAATTTTTTTTTTACATTTACATTTATGCATTTAGCAGACGCTTTTATCCAAAGCGACTTACAGTGCATTCAGGCTATACATGTTTTATCACTATGTTTTAGAAATATAATACAATATAAAACAAAAAAGCTGTGTACGAACATGCCTTTGTGTGTGTGAATGTATTGTGTAATGTGTATTGATGTGAATTAATGTTAGACAGTAAACGCTATTGGATGCTAACATTTTTTGGAAGAAATCCCAACAATAAAGTGAAATTAAATTTAATTGAATACAAAAAAACCCCCCAAAAACTCAAGCTCACTGAAGATAAACAATCAGTGATGAAATAAGGATAAGAAACTAATTGCAAGCAATAGGACAAAAACTACAATAAATAAGAAACGCTACACATTGTGTAAATTAATTAGTCTTCACTGTTAATTAGATATAATTAACATGTGTATTATGTATAGATTCTATACATAGGCTATATATAAATATATTATTATTATTATTTTTAATTTATTCTTATTAAAGTTACAAAAGTGATATAGTCAAGAGCAGTGAGAGATTGTTGTTTGATTAATATGAATGGCAGACGAATATTGGAGCGCTTCCCCTTTAAGACCGAAGTCCGGATCCAATACACTGTTACACATGCGTTTTCTCTTTCAGCTGTTTTCTTTCTTAAGACCTAAAGCACTGTGTTTATGAGGATACTTGCAAAGACGCATAAGTGTGTTTATGTAATCGTTCAAAGCCAATAAAGCGGCAAAAAAAAAAAAAAAAGCACGGTCCTCTCACACAGAGGCGGTGCACACATAGCGCTGTTGTTTGCGTTTCAACGGCTTAAAATCGGTTGTTTTAAAACTGCTGTGCTTAAAAACGCGTGTCCATGCTACAGATGTAGTCCCTCGTTTAGTTCTGGTCGTTCTCCTCCTGCTTCTGGAGAAGGGTATAACTGCAGCCTGGAGATCTCCAAATGGGGGCGGGAACTCCAAAACGGGGCGGGAGCTCCAAAATAGGGCGTGGCTTCATGACACCAATCAACTTCAGCGCAAACTCCGCCCCACAGCTGATTCTAAAGATTTTATTGGTTGTGTCAATCACAGTGTTAATTTAATTTCCTACACTAAGGGGCCATTCACATATCGCGTCTTTTGCGCGCTCAAGTTCGTTATTTCAAATGTAGACGCGCGGTATGCGCGCTCATAATGGAAGCGACGCGGTCGCGGTGCGACGCGCTCGTTTTTTCCAGTCGCGTCCGCGCCGCATCGAGATAAAAACATCTCAACTTTTCAGAATGCCGCAAGCGCACAGCAGGTCATGTGACAAGAACCAACCAATCAGCTTCATCCTTTCACGTAACAACATTGAAAGCAGCCAAGATGAAGGAACAGCTGATCATAGCTGTACGTGGATAGTCATTTTTAAATAAATATAGTAGCAGAGCTACTGCAATCGATTTTTAGTGCCGGAAATCCACTTTATTCTTTGCTGAAACTTCCACGTCTTCAAGGAGAGCGCAGTTCATGGTTGCTACAGAGCGCTTTGGAAAGAAGGAGAAAGCGACGCGTCTAGCGTTTTCCACGCGCTTTTAGGCGCGACATGTGAACAGCCCCTAAACCTACCCAACACCTGACCCTAACCTTAACCAGTGGCTGCATGGCGGGATTGGCGCTGAAAAGAAAGTTGCAGTTCAGGAGATAATCAGTTAATAGGATTATGCAATATGAGATCGCCAAGACGGGCCGTTCGTAACTCCCCAACCGGACCTCACCGGACAATGGCATCTTTTTAGTTACACCCAGCGTTAGGGGTGCAACGGATCATAGATGATCCGTGATCCGTACGGACCAGTCCCCACGGTTCGGCACGCATGTGATTCGCGGATCAACTGATAAGTTTAACATAGAGTGAAAGTTTATCATTTGCACGCGCTCCGTTTTCTGCGCTCAGCCGCTGCCGCACACACTGATGCGCGCACACGCAGAGAGAGCGCGCGAGAAAGAGAGGCGTGATTTAGATACCGCGTTTCAGACAACGCCTCAACGGATGGATACATACACACACACAAAGTTAAAATACCCGTTTTGGCAAGTATTCTGGTAAACACAGTCAGTTATGTCTTAAGTTAACGTATGCAGCCGAGAATAAACCGGATGTGTGTCAGTATTTGGTCCGTGCATTTAGTCTTAAAGAGACAGCAGCCTATAACACCTGCTTCTGTCTGCTAATCATCTGTATTTAACTCATGCAGTAAGCATTATTGTGTTTTACACTTAATTTTTACATTTCTGCACCTGAATACTACTGTTACTGTCTTTAATTATAATTTTATGTTGTAGGCTGGAAATCTATCTATTGGTTGAAAATCTAATTAATTTGTGTAATTGTTCTTGGTTTATTACTGACTTTAGTAGTAAAGCAACTTTTCTTTGCTGATCCGAAAAATGATCCGATCCGTGACTCAAAATCCGAACCGTGAGTTTTGTGATCCGTTGCACCACTACCCAGCGTCACTACCCCATCCCACCCTGCCAATTTCAAGCCCCAGGACGCATCCATTGCTTAAAACAAAGCGATAGAGTAAAATCTTTCCCCTATGCTGCGGTGCGCTGGAACGGCTCGTGGGTGATTCCCCTTTATATCATGATATATCATGAAGCAGAGGTTCAAACTCCGGTCCGAACACCACTGACCACGAGCTTTGGGCTCTGCTCTCACGGAGAATATTGATTTATATAGCATTTTATTTTAGATCAACTAGAAACAATGTTTAATTTATAAAGTTTTATTTTGAAATGTAAGTCAACAACAATTGGCTGAAGCCAGAGCCAATGCTGAAAGTCTTTGCGCGAAGAGACCCCGCCCCATTTTGGAGGTTCTGCCCACTTTTGGAGTTCACGCCCCATTTTGGAGGTTCTGCCCACTTTTGGAGTTCACGCCCCATTTCGGAGATCTCCGGTCTGCAGTTATACCTACTTGTGCTTCTGTCGCCCCTTCACGCCCCGTGGTGGCGTGTAAAGATCGCAGTCATCCAAATGATGAAAAAGTACCGTAAACAATGTATTTTGCGACACCACGAAATAAACGATAGAACATAATATGAAACGATAGACTTTTTATTTCGTCCATCCGATATATATCGCACAGCCCTAGTGTGGCTCATTCCTGAAGCACAGTTTAGTCTGAATGATGATTATATTGAGTGTTATGATCTCTGTGTTTAATCTGTGAAGCACTACAGAATGTGTTGGGTGTGTGATAGAGTCAACAGTAATAGCTCCTCCGGGTCAGTGAGGAGGTTAATCTGTAGGGGGCGCTGTTGGACTGCTTCTAATTACATTAAATACACAAATAACATTTAGACTGTGTTTCTGATTAAATAAAGCAGTAATTGATGTCATAAAATAATGAGTATGTTTTGATTTAAAGGTTAGAAGCTATAGCTTACATGAAAAAAAATCACTTGTAAATTAAATAATTGTATATATACTGATTTATTCATTAATGTGTAATAAGTTTTATTTTTGAAACAAATCACGAGCTCTCAAAGATTTTCAGAATTTTTACAACTCTTGTTTTAGACCGTCTACAAATGTTAAATCTTATAAATAAAATGTTAGGGTTAACTCACTGATCTATATATAATGACTCTAACCTAAAATCACCCGATTTGAAGCGAATCAGTCAAACGGGATTAGTTTTTATGTTATGTGTATGTAAATTAATTTTTACTTCAGATGTTATCTGCAATGTTTATGGTTTTTATGGGCAGGATAAGCGATATATTTAAATCGTTAAGGTGGGTGTGTCTGCTGCGCACTGCCGACACAGGTAACTGATCCAACACAAAATATAGCCTATTTCTTTATGTACGTAATTATTAAACATGAACGTATTAGTATCAGAAATTGATTTGAATATACAATGAATAATAGCCTCTGTTACTATATTGCTCTATGTTGTACTGAAATTAAAAGCTTAATTTACCATGCATCATCTTGAAATAAAGCTTCTTGCGTACTGTAAATTAGTCAGTTATTTCTCTGAATAAATTATGATGTGTATATTTTTAATGTCATGATTGAGCAACATCTATTTCAGACTCTCCAAGATCGCGCAAATATGTTTACTAGCATTACCGTTTATGTAAAATGTAACATAAATGCTAAATTAATAATTAATTTAACCACCGTTTAAATCATTACCTGCTTCAAAACGAATGCTGTTAACAAAATCATTGTTGAAACATTTGCAGTTAGCTTACTGTACGAATAAAAACACTATAACAAAATTATAAACAATTAATAACTGTACAAGACGAAGGTATGTGTGTATGCAAAGCATAAATGTTTCTTCAGATTTCAGAATGAGCACTTTGTCATTTGTTATATATATGTTGAGGTCGCAGCGATTGATATATAGTTTATTTATAGTTATATTTAAAGCTTCAATGTACTGTTAAAATACCTTCATTATTTTTTATTTAATTCTAATAAAAAACTAACCGAAATTAAAAATATTTTGCTTATACTTTCTGCACCGGAGAGACTTCAAACTAAAGGAAATATATCGGTATCGGTATCGGCCAAAATGAGTTGAAAAATATCGGATATCGTAGGGCTGTGCAATTAATCGAAATTCAGTTTCGATTTCGATTTCGGCCTCCAACGATTATGAAAATACAATAATCGAGATAAAACGATTATGGCGCCCCCTTTCCAGCTGCGCTTTCACTCCATAAAAGCCCATTTTCACGTGTAAATCAGTAAAATCATGTAACGTGACTTTTGAAAATTGGACGTGCTTGAGTTATTAAAGTTGATTAGATTTATTAATGTTTTAAAGAGAGCTTGCGCTGTTCCTCAGGAGGATATCTGTGTATGCGCTCAGAGACGGAGCATGTAAAGTCATCCTTTAGCTGAACGTATGCGACTAAACGCTCAAATACACGCAAAAATGTGTCAAAATGCGGCGCTTAGTGATTATTCACGTAAACCCTCGTCGATTATGTAATAAATGAATGTAAACAGATGATGCTGAAAATACACGTGTAACAGTAAATTGTATCCGTGCGGCTCTTAAAGAGACAGCGCTCTATATTCCTGCTCCGACTGTGTGCTTAATATTAACCAAACAACAAAAGACAAAATCACTCTCTGCTCTTCACAGAAGGTCTTTTGTAGCTTTAATAAGAAACAAAGGAAGATTAATTATTACAGTGTTTTATTTTACATTTGATTATTCAATTTCTATAACTGAATACTTTAGATTTGCATAAAATTTTTGGTTATACAGCCCGCTAATAATCGTGTTAAATAGTCGTGATTACAATATTGACCAAAATAATCGTGATTATGATTTTTGTCATAATCGAGCAGCCCTAGGATATCGGCAAGAATCCAATATTGTGCATCTCTAACACTCGCGTCTGTTTGTGTCTCAGAGCTTTGCTGAAAGCACCATGAATGAGTTGCTGGGCTGGTACGGCTACGATAAAGTGGACCTGCAGGACTCGAACCGCGTCAAACACAACCATATCTCTGTTCTTAAAGGTACGTGCGCACATCCCCAGCTGCTGTCCGCGTGGCTTCCTCCATGTGACTGTGATTTATCCTCCAGAGAACTCAGTGCTGAAGCCACAGGAGAGGAACCTGCCTTCATCATCATCATCATCATCAGAGCCGAAGGAGCCGGCGTCTCCGTCTTCATCCTCGTCCTCCTCGCCGCTCAACATGAACGTCATCGTGCCGCTCATCAAACCCTCTGCTGGTGTGCAGCACGAAACTACAGAACCGCAGAAAACACAGCAAATACAAAAACACCAGCAAATTAAGTGCGGGAGACGCTCACAACACAAACAAATAAAGAAGCGCGCTGCAAAAAAAAAAAACAGAAACGCAAAATCAACCTTTTTTTTATATTATATATATATATATACAAATGGCATATTATATAACCACAGTTGTACAAATACCATGGTTAAACTATGATTACTGTAGTAAATCCATGGTTAATTTGTGCATGGTTCTACATGATCTGCCCTGCAAAATGACTTTTGTTAGTAATGCAACTAAGTGATTGTCATAATTTTTATTTTTATTTTAGTATTTTGAAATGTTTTAT
>CM041805.1:34230661-34235661 GCA_023376895.1 Aspiorhynchus laticeps | reverse complement strand
CTCACACACATCAGTATATTGAGCTCTGTGGCTCCTCAGAAGTTTGTATATTCAGGAATATGAGTGTCTAACCATCATAACTTCTTGCTTTTTAACCCTTTGTGGTTAATTTGAGAAAACTCTTCAGTTATTGGCCAAACGGTGGATGATGTTTGAAGTCATTGCCGACAGATACACACGATGATACACATCTCTACGTGTTTATAAGCCAGTTTTGCTTCCAGATGTATTTCTCCATAAGGATTTGTGAAGTCTGTTAAAGCATCATAAGTCATGAACCGAGGAGGAGCACAGCGCTGCACACTTTTAATTTTAAGCAAAAAAACATTTATTAATCAGACGAGAAGACAAGGCTGGAAAACAGCTTTAATGAGGGAAAGAACTACGGTCCCGTGAGACATCGCCAAGAATAATAGAATTAAATATGATCGTGAAATATAAAACTATTCATTTAAAGTTGTTGATTATGTTTATAGAAACTGTATATTTTAGGTTTACTGAAAAATATGCATATATATATATATAAGTATTTTGAGGGTGACTGAGTTTAACTGAGTGGGCGGAGCTAATGAGTTTTTTTGCAGCTCTCTGATTGGTGGAATTTTCTGCATAAAAATCATCACATTACATAATGTGTGATGTAGTCTTTCACCACGAATTCCATTTTTAAACATGTTTATTTTAAAAACAAGTTGAAATAATACACACATTTGGTTTAAACAAAGGCAAATATTATCAGATAATAATATCTTGAGCTCACAGCACATCTGTCTTTAACGGTTTATAAGTTATTGTTGTTATAAGTTAGAGTTTTTGTGAGTTATTTCACAGCTAATGTCAGAATATCAACATGTTTTCTAAATGCATGTTATAGAAAATCATCAGTGCATATGTTTCATTTTTTTTGACTAATGTTATGTTATGTTTAATCAAAATGTCAAACCTTTATGCAGGACTTATTAAAGTGCCACGCCCACATCTCAACATCCAATCAACAAGTGATGCATAGAAACAAGTCCCGCCCCCAACATTTTTTTTTTCTATAATCTGTTACATTCAAATCTGTTGCTACTTATGTTTCATCACGATATTTTACCATGGTACTGAAATATTACTATATTCCTGACATGGTACTTCAAAAATACTATGCTATTAGTGTCAAAAAAATATTACCATGGTAAAATGTATGAAATATACGTATGGTGCTTAAAATGCACATTAAATGATATTCAAATGTACTGAAAAGAATAGAATTGTATTATCATGGTAGTATCTTAAAAATCATTTTTAATACCACAGTACCTTTAGTAGGGTGAAGTCAGCTAAAATGGGCCACGTTTTGGTAAATGACTTATAATATCATCAAATAAGCTATGCATGAGATCTAATGATATTCCTATAAATTAGCATGGGTCTCTTAAATATATTTACATTTTTTAAATGTGAAAAAGTATAAAAGTTTTAAAATGATGAGAGTTAGAGTATCAGCAGGTACCTTCTTGAGCCACGGCACAACATTCAGGTAAAGTGGGCCAGCTGTTCAGGTAAAATGGGACAATATAAAAATAACAACACAGGTCATTTCAGCTTAAATCAGTTTATTATTAACAGTAAATTGACACTATGTCTGTAGTGTGCCATAGCAACACCATAAATGTATTTCATTAAATAGAAAGTTGAATATTTAATTAAACAATGCAATTAAAAATGAACTGATCATGTTGTATAGATGTGTGTTTCTGTGCATGTGTGTATGCTTATATTTTTTTAAAGACTTAAGAGTTTGTATGGATACATATCTAGGCCTATAAACCTATTTTCACCCTCAATTTCTGTGTAAAAGTGTGTGTATGCAGCCCATTTTAGCTGAAAATTGTGGCCCATTTTAGCATAACCAACCTTTTTCACAAAAATCAAAGTTTATTTTATAAATTAAACTTTTGTATTTGAAAGAGCATGTCAAAACATTGTTCATAAACCTTTGCAAGATCAGTTATTGTGATTTTCTGTAAACATGTAAAGAGATATGATGCTACAACCTTATTTGGCCCATTTTAGCTGACGTCACGCGTTTGATGCGTGACGTCACGAACGGAGAAAAACGCGCTTCTGCATCGAATTGTAGTGAAGTTATATTTTATCATAATTATTTTTTGCCCTCGAGCAATCACTTCAGTGGAGTCCAGATGTTTCCTCAAGCCATTTGCAGATGTCTCCTCTTTAAAAAAAAATATATATATAATAAAGTATAAGTGTGTCCCGTTGCCATAAACAACATAAAAACACGGATTTATGAAATGAGTAACACGTGTGTGTCAGTATTATAGATGACCAAAGCCACGGACACTTTCATTACTGTCCAGCAGAGGGCGCCATTGATATTAAAACAGATGCTTATGTGTTCATATTAATTATTAATATGATTAACTGATGTCAGACCCTCTAAATGCACAATATTTCACAGAAGGCCATTATGTTTGTGTTTATTGCATCAATTCTGATTTTTATCTTTAATGTCCATCAGATGTTTTCCGCTCATGGAAATGTATACTAGCTGTATATTAATTTAAATGTGATACATGCTTATCAATATGTGGTACAATCACTCATAATGAGCTGTTTTATGAACAGAGAATGCCAATGACTAGACTTGTTGATAATAAAAACCTTAAACATCGCAATTTTCCCGTGTTTTTTTTTTTTACAGTTTTATTTAAAAGACGCTACATTTGTAACAAAGCTTACTAATGTTCTGAGTTCGGGGCTAGTTGTCACAATTCTCCCTGCTTGTTTTCTTTGCAGCCTCTCATTGGTCCTCTCGTCTGTCAATCAAAGAGCCTGGCGCGCGCTTCTGTCGCGGGCGCGCGCAGTGACAGCTGTCGTCGGGCGGGTGCACGAGAAGAGAAAACATCAAATCCGTTCGCTTACGGTACGTCAGCGTTTAATAATTAATATTCCATAATTTACGAGTCTGTTTTAGCCTCGCCAGTGAGACACGAAGAAGAACAGCTTATTTCTGTGCATTTGTCTTAATGAGTGCAAACAAAATATGTCAGATATGTAATATTTTGGGTTGTTTTTGTCATTTTTTTGGTTCTAATGTTATGCATTTCAAGGCAGAACGAGATAACTGTTTGATATTAATAATATTAGAGTATTCCTATAACAAGAGAAATGGTTTAAAATAGAGATGGTGATAGTTATAGAGACACATACACAAACACATCATCATCTGTATTATTATTGTCATTATATGTGAGACTAGAAAACATAATAATCTGTTATTATCGTCCAAAACCTGCTCTTTTGTGCTTAAATTCAACACTAATTCGACAGAAAAGCATCTGAATAGAACAGAATAATCTTCAAAGGTTATGGAAGATGTTGTACACAGCTATGAAACACAGTTGCTTACAATAATACAGGACTAAACCTGCTAACAATAATATGTTCTATGAACGTTTTGTTAACGTTATTTCTAAACGTACAGTTTTATTAACGTAAAGCAATATTAAATGTGTTCTTGGTTTGTCACACCACAGAAAAATGAGTTTTTAACTACCTAGACAAATTTGAATGATTAAAAACCGCCA
Organism: Aspiorhynchus laticeps; assembly: GCA_023376895.1. Lineage (NCBI taxonomy): Eukaryota > Metazoa > Chordata > Actinopteri > Cypriniformes > Cyprinidae > Aspiorhynchus > Aspiorhynchus laticeps. The sequence goes on along the minus strand of CM041805.1, from coordinate 34,232,068 downwards.
CGTAAATAAGTTATTAAAATAATATTCTCGGGTTTTAAACGCTGGGGGCGTGTCCGCCGCGCCGAAACCACGCCCACTCGCGGGAAAACCGCCGCCTCTCTCAACTATCATATACAAATACATTTAAATAAGGAGATCTAGCTGTTTTGTAAATTATCGCTACCTGGTAATATGCATTTAGCTAGCTTGCAAACTGTATCTAACAGTAATGTGAACCGCGCTAATGTTAATGTAAGTGTTAGGGGCGGGGCCATGCTCCAGTGCGTCATCAAAACGTGGTTTCAGCCCCGCCCAAAACATCCTGAACACAAAAATGAAAAAGTGTTTAATGGTCTAACTCCACAATTCAGTAACATGTTTTCAGCAGTACATATCTAACATCTATAATTCTCTGAATCATGGACTTTAAAAATTCCATTTCATAATTTAGCAAACATTATGGGAATATTAGACATTCTGTGTGAACGGCCCCTAAGAATATTTCATGAGCTGGGAACAAACCATATTTTTTGATGTTGCATTGTGAATATCACAATACTTTCTGCACACACACACATACACTCGCTCACTCACACACACACACACACACACACACACACACACACACAGAGAGAGTGATGTAAGCGCATGCAGACGCATGTGTCTCCTCACATCACATCACACACACTCAGACACACACACACACACACACACTCTCACACACACACACACACACACACACAGAGAGAGTGATGTAAGCGCATGCAGACGCATGTGTCTCCTCACATCACATCACACACACACACACACACACACTCTCACACACACACACACACACACACAGAGAGAGTGATGTAAGCGCATGCAGACGCATGTGTCTCCTCACATCACATCACACACACTCAGACACACACACACACACACACACACACACACACACACACACACACAGACACACACACACACACACTCAGACACACACACACACACACACACTCAGACACACACACACACACACACAGAGTGATGTAAGCGCAGGCAGACGCATGTGTCTCCTCACATCACATCACACACACACTGATGTCATCACACACTCCTGCTGGGGATTTGCATGATAAATGTGCATTAGTCACAGCCTTGGGGGGGGGGGGTTGTGTGTGTGTGTTCATGCAAGCTGAACAATAATGCATGTGCAACTTAAAAATGAAGGATGACCTATTTTCCCACATGTACAGTGCTTTTACAGGACAGCAGTGTATTTATAGATGTTTATGTATTTAATGGTGCTGTGATGCTTTTAATATCAAAACCTTCTGATGCGAGTGAAGCATGTGTGTGTGTGTGTGTGTGTGTGAGTGTGTGTCTGTGTGAGTGAGCGAGTGTGTGTGTGTGAGTGAACGAGTGTGTGTGTGTGTGTGTGTGTGTGTG
>CM041805.1:34205661-34218161 GCA_023376895.1 Aspiorhynchus laticeps | reverse complement strand
TATACACTATGCACTTATACAAAATTCACTTATACATTATGCACTTATACACTATGCACTTATACAAAATGCACTTATACACTATGCACTTATACACTATGCACTTATACACTATGCACTTATACAAAATTCACTTATACATTATGCACTTATACACTATGCACTTATACAAAATGCACTTATACACTATGCACTTACACACTATGCACTTACACACTATGCACTTACACACTATGCACTTATACAAAATGTACTTATACACTATGCACTTATACAAAATGCACTTATACACTATGCACTTATACAAAATGCACTTATACACTATGCACTTACACACTATGCACTTACACACTATGCACTTATACAAAATTCACTTATACACTATGCACTTATGCACTATGCACTTATGCACAATGCACTTATACACTATGCACTTTTTCACTTATACAAAATGCACTTATACACTATGCACTTATACAAAATTCACTTATACACTATGCACTTATACAAAATTCAGTCTAGAACTACAGTAAGATCATGTTCACACACAACACTCTGATTTCTGTCACCATGGCAACACCAGAGCTGTCACTCAATACATCAGAAACAATGTAACTGTTACTTATTTGAAAAAGTAACTTAGATATTTCCTTCTAAATTAAAAAGCAGTGCCTTACTTTACTAGTTACTTAAAGTAATCTGATTACGTAATTCGCGTTACTTGTAATGCATTACTTTACTAGTTACTTAAAGTAATCTGATTACGTAATTCGCGTTACTTGTAATGCATTACTTTACTAGTTGCTTAAAGTAATCTGATTACGTAATTCGCATTACTTGTAATGCATTACTTTACTAGTTGCTTAAAGTAATCTGATTACGTAATTCGCGTTACTTGTAATGCATTACTTTACTAGTTACTTAAAGTAATCTGATTACGTAATTCGCATTACTTGTAATGCATTACTTTACTAGTTGCTTAAAGTAATCTGATTACGTAATTCGCGTTACTTGTAATGCATTACTTTACTAGTTACTTAAAAAAGTAATCTGATTATGTAGCTCACGTTACTTGTAATGCGTTACCCCCAACACTGGTTATTTTGTCATTATTAATCAGAGTCTGATAGCCCCTCCCCCTCCGCTTAAGTTGAGTGAATAAAATGTTCAACATTCCACACTTCGTTTTTTCGGTTATTTAAGTGCATCATCCGGGTATTTAAAGTGCACTTTTCTTTTTGGAATTTTCAGTGTGAACACACTACACTAAAACGTCATAGAATAGTGCATGAGTACGTGATTTGGGACGCACCTATTCATTCATCCGTGATATCAGAACCTGTCTCTGACATTAGTGTGTGTGTGATGATGATGATGCGTTTCCTGTGCACGCAGTGACATCATCAACGTGGTGGCGTCGGATCACCGTGCGTTCAGCACCAAACAGAAGACGATGGGGAAGGAAGACTTCACCAAGATCCCTCACGGAGCGGCCGGCGTGGAGGACCGCATGAGCATCATCTGGGAGAGAGGAGTGGTGCGACACCAGCCAATAATTCATTAAATTCATCTAATTCATCTTGAATTAATCGCACATCCATTTGGCCTGAGAAATCACCCCCCCCAAAAAAAAGATTGTTTAAAGTTATTACTGCGTTAGATGAGAAAAACATTCATTAGACATTGCAAAAAGTAGCTTTAGAAAGAAATATTTTGATTGAACATTGCATAAATATTAACAATAGTTCTTTTTAAAATTAATATTGAAAGTGAGTCATTTAGTAAAAAAGCAAGTGATTGTCTTTACGAATGAGTCATTGAATCACTGGCTCACTCAATTCGCTCAAAACCACAGATTCATTCAGAAATAAAAAGTGATTTTCTTTGTGTAAATCATTGAATCATTGACTTACTCGAGTCATTTAAAAATGTAGATTAATTTAGGAACAAAGCAAGTGACTGTCTTTATAAATGAGTCATTGAATCATTGGCTCACTCAATTCGCTCAAAACCATGGATTCGTTCAGAAACGAAGCAGGTGACTGTCTATATGAATGAGTCATTGAATCAGTGACTCGCTCAATTCATTCAAAACCACAGATTCATTCAGTAACGTGGATATTTATTAGTTCTTTTTTAAATTAATACATAGAAATATGAAATTATTTAAAAAAAAAGTGAAATTATTCTCTAGATATGAAACTAAAACTGTTGACGGCAAGTCACTGGCTTAATGAGTGAGTCACTCATCAAACCGATTCATTCAAACGGCTGATTCATTCAGAAATGAAGCTATTTTACTGTCTTTATAAATGAGTCATTGAATCATTAGCTCACTCAATTCGCTCAAAACCACGGATTCATTCAGAAACAAAGCAAGTGACTTTCTTTATGAATGAGTCATTGAATCATTGACTCACTCGATTCATTTAAAAATGTAGATTAATTTAGGAACAAAGCAAGTGACTGTCTTTATGAACGAGTCATTGAATCATTGACTCACTCGATTCGTTTAAAAATGTAGATTAATTTAGGAACAAAGCAAGTGACTGTCTTTATGAACGAGTCATTGAATCATTGACTCACTCGATTCGTTTAAAAATGTAGATTAATTTAGGAACAAAGCAAGTGACTGTCTTTATGAACGAGTCATTGAATCATTGACTCACTCGATTCATTTAAAAATGTAGATTAATTTAGGAACAAAGCAAGTGACTGTCTTTATGAACGAGTCATTGAATCATTGACTCACTCGATTCGTTTAAAAATGTAGATTAATTTAGGAACAAAGCAAGTGACTGTCTTTATGAACGAGTCATTGAATCATTGACTCACTCGATTCGTTTAAAAATGTAGATTAATTTAGGAACAAAGCAAGTGACTGTCTTTATGAACGAGTCATTGAATCATTGACTCACTCGATTCATTTAAAAATGTAGATTCATTTAGGAACAAAGCAAGTGACTGTCTTTATGAACGAGTCATTGAATCATTGACTCACTCGATTCGTTTAAAAATGTAGATTAATTTAGGAACAAAGCAAGTGACTGTCTTTATGAACGAGTCATTGAATCATTGACTCACTCGATTCGTTTAAAAATGTAGATTAATTTAGGAACAAAGCAAGTGACTGTCTTTATGAACAAGTCATTGAATCATTGACTCACTCGATTCATTCAAACCACAGATTCATTCAGTAATGTTTTCGGTTCCTCAGGTCGCTGGTAAGATGGATGAGAATCGTTTTGTGGCCGTGACCAGCTCGAATGCGGCTAAGATCTATAATCTGTACCCGCGGAAGGGCCGCATTGTCCCCGGAGCCGACGCTGATGTGGTGGTGTGGGACCCGGACGCCAGCCGGTACTGGACGCTTTACTGGATTTACTTTGGGAGATAAAGCTTTTCTTCCTCTGGACTGAGAAAAATCTGGTGTAGGATACAATTTTCACTCAGAAATTGCTAGTAAATTTGGCAAATAATTACAAAGAAATGGCAAGTAACACATTGAATTAAATGTGACATTTTGAAGTAGAAAGACTGAATTATCCAATTGACCAATTATCCAATAATTTTGTTTTATTTATAACTTCAAAATATATATATATATATATATTTTTTTTACAGTATAGTGCATACTGAGATATTTATACATTGATATATATATATATATATATATATATATATATGTGTGTGTATATATTATTTTTTCCCCAGTATAGTGCATACTGAGATATTTATACATTGAGATATATATATATATTTTATTTTTTCAGTATAGTGCATACTGAGATATTTATAATATAATCGTTTAAATGTATTAATTTTAGCAGTTGCTACTTGAGAAAAATAGAGATCTGCCACAGAAACACTATACAATTCATTTTAAAATATTTTAAATATTTTATCATATTAATATGTTAAAAATATAGCATTCAATAGTTTGGGTTCAGTAAGTAAAAAAAAAATAAAAAAAGTATCTTCTGCTCACCAAGACTGCATTTATTTCACCATAAATACAGTAAAAATAGTGAAATATTATTCTAATGTAAAACAGCTGTTTTCTATGTGAATATGTGTTAAACTGTAATTTATTTCTGTGATCAAAGCTGTATTTTCAGCATCATTACTCCAGTCTTCAGTGTCACATGATCTTCAGAAATCATAGTAATATGCTGCTCAAGAAACATTTCTGATTATTATCATCAATATTGAATATTTTTGTGAAAACCATGATACATTTTATTTTTCATGATTCACAGATGAATAAAAAGTTCAAAAGAACAGCATTTATTAGAAATAGAAATCTTTTGTAACATTATAAATGTCTTCACTGTCTTTCATCAATTTATTGCATCCCTAATGAACAAAAGTATTAATTTCTTTTAAAAAATCATACTGACCGACCCCAAACTTTTGAATGGGATTATATATTTAATAAAGACAACTTTATAAACATTTTTATTTTTATATTTTCTGTTTTCAATTTAATTTTAGTTCAAGTTAAAATTTTGTGGTTTTGTCAGGGGGGGGGGTTATGTGTACATAGTTTTTATTACTTTTTTAATGTATTATTTATTACATTTTATATATTTTATTTTATTTCAAGCAACAGAAGTTTCAGTTGGCTGTAATGAACTCGCACTCGTATCCGTCTGTCGCTGCAGGACGATCTCGGCGAGTTCTCAGGTTCAGGGCGGAGACTTTAACCTGTACGAGGGCCAGCGCTGTCACGGCGTCCCGCTGGTGACCATCAGCCGCGGTCGTCTGGTGTGTGAGAACGGCGTGTTCACCTGCGCTCAGGGCTCCGGGAGGTTCTACCCCATGCGATCCTTCCCGGATTTCCTCTACAAGAAGATGGTCCAGAGAGAGAAGGTGCCGCTGTCTGTATATGAATCTCTTTCACACTGTCATGAATCAATGTTGGGGGTAATGCATTACAAGTAACACTAGTTACGTAATCAGATTACTTTTTTCAAGTAACTAGTAAAGTAACACTAGTCACGTAATCAGATTACTTTTTAAAAATTAACTAGTAACATAACGCATTACAAGTAACGCTAGTTATGTAATCAGATTACTTTTTCAAGTAACTAGTAAAGTAATGCTAGTTATGTAATCAGATTGCTTTTTTCAATTAAATAGTAACATAACGCATTACAAGTAACGGTAGTTATGTAATCAGATTACTTTTTCAAGTAACGGAAAGTAACACAAGTTACGTAATCAGATTACTTTTTTAGGGAGTAACGCAATATTGTAACGCATTACTTTCCATAAAAAGTAACTAAGTAACGTAATTAGTTACTTTTTTAGGGAGTAACGCAATATTGTAACGCATTACTTTCCATAAAAAGTAACTAAGTAATGTAATTAGTTACTTTTTTAGGGAGTAACGCAACATTGTAACGCATTACTTTCCATAAAAAGTAACTAAGTAACGTAATTAGTTACTTTTTTAGGGAGTAACGCATTACTTCTAAAAGTAACTCTTCCCCAGCGCTGCTCATGATGATGCTAACGCTGTCGTGATCCACAGACTCAGAGGCTGCGCGGCGTGGATCGAGCGCCGTATTCAGGTGACGTCGCCTCCGTAACCAACTCTATCCGGAAGGAATCCGCGGCTCCGGAGGGCGATGTTCCCATGCGAGCGTCTACACGACACACCGGCGTACGAGACCTGCACGAGTCCAGCTTCAGCCTATCAGGTGCGTGTCTGAGATTTACATTGAAGATTTACAAAAAACACCTAAAATTAGATAATTTGATGATGTGTGTGTGTGTGTGTATATGTGTGTGAGTGTGAGTGTGTGTGTGTGTGTGTGTGTCTGTCTCTGTGAGTGTGTGTGTGTGTGTGTGTGTGTGTGTGAGAGAGTGTGTGTGTGTGTCTGTGTGTGTGTCTGTGTGTGTGTGTGTGTGTGTGAGTGTGTGTGTGTGTGTGAGAGAGTGTGTGTGTGTGTCTGTGTCTGTGTGTGTGTGTGTGTGTGTGTGTGAGAGAGTGTGTGTCTGTGTCTGTGTCTGTGTGTGTGTGTGTGTGTGTGTGTGTGTGTGTGTGTGTGTGTGTCAGCTTTAATGCACTTTTAATGGACAACATGTAATATTTAACAATCTGTAATGGAGTGGAAAAATATGTTAAAATACTCCATTTAAGATCAAAGATCTGTACAAAATAAGCAAAATAAGCTTCTTCTGTGATTTTCTGTGTGTTTGGATGCAGTAAAAGCAGAAAACATCTGCTCATGTTTGCATGTCCTTCAGTCTCTGGTCATAATTCTGAGCTTGAAATCATGATTAGAAATAAAATAGTCATGTGTGTGGAAATCTGCTTAGAATTGAACAAAGCAGCTTTACAGAAAATGTTAAGTTTGTACATTATATTTAGGAGTAGGTTAAACAAAAACTGTTATTTTGGATGCGTTTAATCGTGATTAATCGTTAGACAGCACTAGATTCGGTAACTGATGGTCGTGTGCTGAGGATTGTGGGATTGTGTTTTCTTCAGGAGCTCAGGTGGACGATCACATTCCTAAGAGATCCTCGGCTAGAATCCTGGCTCCACCTGGTGGACGTTCCAGTGGCATCTGGTAACCGTGGCAACCGCAGCACCGTCTCCACGGCGACGCCTTCACACAAGTATTAAATATCGCTGTAAACGAAGAACCGGATCGAATCGCGGTCAGCGTCGCATCCAAAGTGCCAATTCAGCTAAACTCAAACTGTACCGCATTACGATAAAACCAACCAAAAACCACATTTCTGCCGTTATATCCTCGCATTCCTTCTTTTGTGAAACAACGAAAAAATAAGGTATTTTGAGGAATGTTGGGAACCAAGCCGTTTTGGGCCCCATTGACTTCTGTAGTATTTTAAGCGAACAAAAATATGTTTCCAAGAACGTTTTGTTACGTTATGAAAACAACTGAATGTTCTCTGAACGTAAAAATATTCTTGGTTATGTAAATGTTAAAGAAAACGTTATAATTAAATTTACTTAAAAACATTATGGTAACTTAATATTTTTGAGTAGTTTTTAAGGCTTGTTTTTTTTTCCGGATTAAATCATGTGAAATCTCCTAAATTAATTAATCTATGACATAATGAATTTAATATAATTAGTGAAATGTGCTCATTTATTTTAAGTTGATTCTCAAAAGTCTGTTTATATTTGACTTTGAGTTATTTTATACATTTAAAAGACTGTAAACAGCTCAAATACTTGAGAAATACTGTAAAATACTGTACTAGAACTCATTGAACAAGGCTTAATGCATTATAGGAGTAATATCCATAACCATAAACTCCATAATCATAATCTCTAATCTTCAGCACAATGGAAACTTCAATGTAACAGAAACTCTTTCAAATGTCAAACTGAATATTAAACATTAATAGATGTTTCGCTTCACTCAAAAACACATTAAATAGCATTTAATTTCAATATTTACTCTCCATATCCAGCCATACGCAAAGCATAACAATCACCTCTAAAATAAAACTGCAAAATTGAGCTAATTATCTTCTTTCCTTAATTGTTTTAGTTTAATCAGTTCCTCGATTCAAGCCTCAAAACTGCTTAAGTTTCCTTTAAAAAAATGATGAAAACACATCTCTTGTTTTTTTTATAATATTTTCTATACAACACTGAATCACAATTTCTTTAATGAAATATACTCACTATTTTTAATGATCACCTTGATTTTTTTAATGAAAATTACAAGACCAAAGAGATTAATTTTTTACAGTGTAACATTTCATTATATAGTTTTTCAAACATTATGCGAACGTCCAACTAAAACATTTCAGAAAAAGATTCCATTAACAATGCATATATCGTTATAAAAAAATATGCATATATATATATTATAAAAAAAAAAAACATATATATATATATATATATATATATATATATATATATATAAGGTTTTTTGAGAGCGTTATTAAAGACCAGATCAGTGAACAAACCTTCTATTAATGTTGCTGGAGAGAACGTTCTCAGTTAGCTGGGATACTATGGAAGTCAATGGGTGCCGTCAACTGTCTGGTTCCTGCCGTTCTTCAAAATGTGTTCAGCATAAAAAAACACTCATATAGGTTTTAAATGATGAGAGTATTTTTATTTTTAATTCACGTGCGTTCGTCGTTCTTCTCCAGATCACTGTTTATAGTTGATTTTGCCAAAAGAGTAATGAGGAAAACCGTTATGAGCTAAGTATTAAAACTGACTGCATAATTCAAGTATAAATGTTTAGATATCTAGAGTAACAGTCCGTGTAAAGCAAAACCAAGTGTGTTTTTCCCTCCTGCTTCAGGAAACATGCCATTGTTTCTTCATCAGGTTTGTAGAAATGCATCTCTGCATCAGTGTCTCAGCAATGCAAGTGAATGGGTGCCGTCAGAACGAGAGCTGATAATGTGCTCATCTTGAGATCAGGATGAGTTTGTTTCTTCATCAGGTTTGTAGAAATGCATCTCTGCATCAGTGTCTCAGCAATGCAAGTGAATGGGTGCCGTCAGAACGAGAGCTGATAATGTGCTCATCTTGAGATCAGGATGAGTTTGTTTCTTCATCAGGTTTGTAGAAATGCATCTCTGCATCAGTGTCTCAGCAATGCAAGTGAATGGGTGCCGTCAGAACGAGAGCTGATAATGTGCTCATCTTGAGATCAGGATGAGTTTGTTTCTTCATCAGGTTTGTAGAAATGCATCTCTGCATCAGTGTCTCAGCAATGGAAGTGAATGGGTGCCGTCAGAACGAGAGCTGATAATGTGCTCATCTTGAGATCAGGATGAGTTTGTTTCTTCATCAGGTTTGTAGAAATGCATCTCTGCATCAGTGTCTCAGCAATGGAAGTGAATGGGTGCCGTCAGAACGAGAGCTGATAATGTGCTCATCTTGAGATCAGGATGAGTTTGTTTCTTCATCAGATTTGTAGAAATGCATCACTGCATCAGTGTCTCAGCAATGCAAGTGAATGGGTGCCGTCAGAACGAGAGCTGATGATGTGCTCATCTTGAGATCAGGATGAGTTTGTTTCTTCATCAGGTTTGTAGAAATGCATCTCTGCATCAGTGTCTCAGCAATGGAAGTGAATGGGTGCCGTCAGAACGAGAGCTGATAATGTGCTCATCTTGAGATCAGGATGAGTTTGTTTCTTCATCAGGTTTGTAGAAATGCATCTCTGCATCAGTGTCTCAGCAATGCAAGTGAATGGGTGCCGTCAGAACGAGAGCTGATAATGTGCTCATCTTGAGATCAGGATGAGTTTGTTTCTTCATCAGATTTGTAGAAATGCATCACTGCATCAGTGTCTCAGCAATGCAAGTGAATGGGTGCCGTCAGAACGAGAGCTGATTAAAACATCACAATAATCCACAGCATTCCGTTAACATCTGGAGAAGACAAAAGATGAAACAAATCCAGCATTTTATGACTAAAACAGTCCATAATCCATAATAACTCTTCCTCAGTGAAAAAGTGTTCTGGTGTGAATCAGGAGAGAAATCTGCACAGATGCCAAATGCAAAGTATACTTAAAAGTAGAAAAGTGAAATTTAGTCCCAATGAGTATTGAAATAGTACACTTACAAGTATACCACTAGTACACTGATATTTGTATACGTACTACATAAAGTATGCTTAAATATACTTGAACTTTACTGAAGTATACTTAATAAAATAAACTTGAAGTATGCTCGTGTCGGAGGATTTTGTTTAGTAATCGAGGCACAGATTCACAAAGAAACATTTGTTAAAAATGAAGCGGAACTAGATCTGTATCACAAACCATAAGTATATGATTTCATTTTATGTTTCGTTTTATTTTGATCATGTTGTCAATAGCATGCAATAGTGAGGAGGCGGGATACTGTTTCCTATGCAGCGACGTCAGCCAATCAGAACAGAGGCTGTTACTGATGATTCTAAAAGGACACGCCCCTTAAAACAGGTCGCTTTAGACAGAGGCTCGGAATGAGGGGTGAAAATAATCATTTTTCCACATATTTATTTGTGTTGTGTGCAAAAAACTTTATTAACGTTATAAGTAAACCTCAAGGAAAATATATATATATATCCCTTTAATAACTGTCACCCCCCATTTTTGAAAATATACGTGAAAGTGCACTATCCAAACCTAAACTCTTATAATTTATGAATGCTTTGGAATACAGACATAAGGTTGGACTCTTTTTAAAGAAGATAATCAGGAGATTAATGCAGACGTGGATTATTTTTAAAATATGAAAAAATAAAAAAGTTATAGAAGTTTACATTTACTGTGAAGAAAATACACGGTGCTAAATTGTTTATATTTTATATAAAATAAATATTTTACATAACAGGTTTTACACTAAAATTAAAGCCTTATGTCTAAATAAGTTATGTAACAAATTTGAAGTTGATATGAAAAAAATAGAGATTTTATTTAGGGCGTCATACCACAAACAGCCACCGGGTGCCATCCGAACTCCATTGAATTTTTTAATGCATTTTTCAATATTACTCCGATCACAAAAAGACCACAAAATATGGAATCCCGAGAGTCAGACCTTTCCGACGATATGTATATTGTCAAGATTATAAAAAGCTTTGATTCTAAACGACCTTGTGTAATATGACACTTGACTCCGCCCACTAAGGGGGAGGAGTCCGCCAAAAGATTTTAAAGTACTGTTTCCATGGTAACGCAATGTTGGATTTCAAAATGGTTTTGCACAGGATGAATTTTGAGGTTTTAAGCTTTCAAATGATATATAACTGGATTATTGTGATGTTTTTATCAGCTCTCGTTCTGACGGCACCCATTCACTGCAGTGCATCCATTGCTGAGACACTGATGCATTTCTACAAACCTGATGAAGACACAAACTCATCCTGATCTCAGATGAATACATTATCAGCTCTCGTTCTGACGGCACCCATTCACTGCAGTGCATCCATTGCTGAGACACTGATGCATTTCTACAAACCTGATGAAGACACAAACTCATCCTGATCTCAGATGAACACATTATCAGCTCTCGTTCTGACGGCACCCATTCACTTGCATTGCTGAGACACTGATGCATTTCTACAAACCTGATGAAGACACAAACTCATCCTGATCTCAGATGAACACATTATCAGCTCTCGTTCTGACGGCACCCATTCACTTGCATTGCTGAGACACTGATGCATTTCTACAAACCTGATGAAGACACAAACTCATCCTGATCTCAGATGAACACATTATCAGCAGATTGTCATCTTCGTCTGAAGTGTTGCTTTAACTCTCTAGTGTTTGTGTTTATAGTGATGAATAAAGTGTCTGTGAAATATCTATATTGGACATGTTTATATTTATAGAAGCTGTTAGTGTTTATGGTCTTGATTGTGCAGTAATGAAATATCTACAGCGTAATTGTGATGATTGTATGATCAGATGAGAAACTTTATAAACGTGTTGATTAAGTCTGGTTTGTGTTATTCGGGCTGTTTCTATTGGTGCTGGTTTATAAATCATATATTTTCACTGCTGATCTCAGTTTATATGGTTTTGTCTTTTGAACTTTTGTTACTTTGTGAAGCTGTTTGTTTGTAATTTTGTGTTGTGTGATTAGTTTTCACACTCGGTGCTCAAAGTGTTGTTTTTAATCAAGTGCAAAAAATAAATAATCCCTAAAGAAACTGACTTTTTATTGTATTTCATATTGTTTTATATCAATATCATTCACCAGTCTATTATTAGTCCAAAAAAAAAAAATTAAAATTAAGAAATCAAGCAGAAACTAATACTTTAGAGCAATTTGATGTGAACATTTATTTTTTAAAATATTGAAAATAAGACTTTTTTTATCCTTTTTTATTATTATTCTGGCAGATATTGTTCAGATTTGAGATTTTAGTTTCTAAATATAAAAATGAACATAAATAGTTTTTAATATGTCAGCTGTATTCATATTCAGTGTAGTTTTTAATATTTTAAGTGTTTTATAATTAAAGTTTTAGTCTTTTTTAAATCGTTTTTAGTGACTTTTATTTCAGTTTGAGGTATTATCGTTAAACTAAATTAAAATAAAAAATGCTGCCTTGGCAATTATTTAAAAATATTTTTAATATTTTATTACAGCTAAAGTTTATTTTATTTCAAGTAACAACATTTTTATGGTTTTAAATATTATATGTAATAGACGTGCTATTGACATATTTTAAATATGTAAAATACACATTATTTGTACATTATTATGCTACTGTATTTATCAGAGATTATAAAAACAATGTAGATTAGAACTGCGTAGGCTCTGTGTTGCAGGCGCGCGCACGGGGTGACGCATGCGTGCGCGTTCAGGACGGAGTTTGGCGGGCGCGCGGGTTACGCGCTGCGTTTCCACAGACGCTGATTCCAGAGAGAGACTGCGCAGTGCACACAGCAGCGGGACAGATTCACCTCAACCGTGAGTAAAAGCCCTGATTCACTGTAGTATGCGTCTGTTTAGCTCTGTGAGGTACTGAGGGCGGGTAAAGC
>CM041805.1:34195661-34198161 GCA_023376895.1 Aspiorhynchus laticeps | reverse complement strand
GTATTCGTCTGGTTTTTCTACTTAAATCTCTATTGTGAGGAGGATTATTTCTTCCGCATCTCATCCAACGCCTCCGTTGCTAATCCCAAAACGTAATTTTAAACCGTAACGGAGGCTTGAGCCGTTGATAGCAGACTAATGCAGTTAAAGGGATAGGTCACTTTGAAATTAAAATGTGGTATCTATCAGCTTACCCCAAGGGCATCCAAGATCTAGGTGTCTTTTTTTCTTCAGTAGATCCAATTTTGATGTTTTTAGGTCAAACCGTTCTAGTCTGTCAGTCATATAATGGCAGGTATAGGTCACTGTCTCTATAAGAGGGAAAAAGAACATGCACAGAGAAATCCAAATTAAACAATTCCCCATCGTAACTACACATTGATGGCCTAAGACACGAAACGAGCGGTTTGTGTGAGAAAACGAACAGTATTTATATCGTTCTTTACCTCTTGTACACAACCATGTCCAAGTGATCTGAGTGCACACACACATCCGGTGTGTGACGTGTGTGTGCGCGCGCTCTGGCTCGTCGACGTCAACGCTTGACGGACGGCGTGTCTGAAGCGTGGTGCTGACGCAACTTTAAGCGCCAACGGAGGCATCAGCCAATCAGATCGCACACCGGATGTGTGTGTGCACTCAGATCACTTGGACATGGTTGTGTACAAGAGGTAAAAAACGATATAAATACTGTTCGTTTTCTCACACAAACCGCTCGTTTCGTGTCTTAGGCCATCAATGTGTAGTTACGATGGGGAATTGTTTAATTTGGATTTCTCTGTGCATGTTCTTTTTCCCTCTTATAGAGACAGTGACCTATACCTGCCATTATATGACTGACAGACTAGAACGGTTTGACCTGAAGAAAAAAAGACACCTACATCTTGGATGCCCTTGGGGTAAGCTGATAGATACCACATTTTAATTTCAAAGTGACCTATCCCTTTAATACAGTTAATAACTAAGTTATGAGAGAGAGAGAGGTTACCTCTGTGAGTCTGTGCGTCTCTCTAAAGTGCTCGGCAGCAATGTCTCTAGTTATAGTGAAACTTAAAGTTCATTTTCTTCACGAACAGCGCCGTTATCGTTACCTCGCTTGTGAGAAGTCATGTAGTTTTTAAGTTGTTAAACTGTTACTGATAAAATCATCAGAGTAGCTCTAACAACATTAGCACTTATGTTAACGTGTGCAAACTGTCTGTGAGGGAGAGAGAGAGAGTATGTGCTTTCCGTACATAGTAAAACGTAATTCATGGATATGATTTGTCGTTTGTATCATTCAGATTTTTATTCTTATTGTGAAATAATGGAACATTAGGTCATGAATATTGTCTCAAGAGTCATGGAAATTTATTGGTAAAGATGCATACGAACCCTGAAAGCAGTGTTTCTCCTGTGTTTGCTTTGTAGGACACTGTTCTGTACGGAGCAGAAGCCCAGAGAAGAGCTAGTGTACTACAGTGTGTACTACACCTGCTGACGGTGAGAGAGAGAGTGTGTGTGACTCTGTGTGTGTGTGTGTGTGAGAGACACTGTGTGTGTGTGTGTGTGAGAGAGTGTGTGTGACTCTGTGTGTGACTCTGTGTGTGTGTGTGTTAGAGACACTGTGTGTGTGTGTGAGAGAGAGAGTGTGTGTGAGTGACACTGTGTGTGTGTGTGAGAGAGAGAGAGAGTGTGTGTGACTCTGTGTGTGACTCTGTGTGTGTGTGTGAGAGACACTGTGTGTGTGTGTGTGAGAGAGAGAGTGTGTGTGAGAGACACTGTGTGTGTGTGTGTGAGAGAGAGAGTGTGTGTGAGAGACACTGTGTGTGTGTGTGTGAGAGAGAGAGAGAGAGAGAGTGTGTGTGACTCTGTGTGTGTGTGTGTGTGAGACACTGTGTGTGTGTGTGAGAGAGAGAGTGTGTGTGTGAGAGACACTGTCGCTGTGTCCCAATTCGCCTACTTATACTATGTACTAAAATATGTACTCTTTTTGTGAAGAAAAAGTACATACTTTTGAGTATGTAGCAGAATAGTAGGCAAGCTTTGGGACATACTACTTCCTCATTTAACGAGCCCTCTGTTGCTTAGTTACCAGCATCCTTTAACTGTTCAAACTGCCCTGTCAATCATCTCATCACAGTTAACATCATCCACATTTCGTCTAATTTGATTTCCTACCGTATTGGAGAGAAATAAAGAAGCACATCGTGGGTCTTTCATGCCGAGAATCTGCTCATGTGTTGCATAATGATGCATTTCAAAGTTAACGACCAAACGTATCATTATAAAAGTTCACAGTGTTGCTTCAGATGAAATATAACGTGGATAACATTAAATAAATATTTTTTCATCAGGTTAGACATTGATTATTTTTCACTCAAATCCCTTTCTCTGTCTGTCCGTTGGTCTCGCATATCCGCCATGTTTGTAGTTTTTTAACACTTTTTATGCGTGTTTGTAGTTCGAATCCCCGTCCACCGCGCAATGTGTTGTGGGCAATATTAGCCGTTAGAGCGCG
>CM041805.1:34158161-34185661 GCA_023376895.1 Aspiorhynchus laticeps | reverse complement strand
CCTCAGAATTCAGTTTTTTCCTCAGAATTCAGTTTTCTTTCCTCAGAATTCAGTTTTTTCCTCAGAATTCAGTTTTTTTTCTCAGAATTCAGTTTTTTTCTCAGAATTCAGTTTTTTTTTCTCAGAATTCAGTTTTTTTTTCTCAGAATTCAGTTTTTTTCTCAGAATTCAGTTTTTTTTTTTCTCAGAATTCAGTTTTTTCCTCAGAATTCAGTTTTTTCCTCAGAATTCAGTTTTTTTTTTTCTCTTGCAATTCTGAACTTTTCTGATAATTCGGACTTTTTATCACACCGATTCAGTTGTTTTTTCTCGCAATTCTAACTTATTTCCTCAGAATTTTTCCTCACAATTCTGAGTTGATATCCTGCAGTAAATAGAATCGAGGAATATACTGACGAGTGAGCCTCTGCTTTGTGATTGGCTGATGTGTGAGGCGCTGTGCTGTGATTGGCTAATGACTTCGGTTTCGTATCTAGGACCCCAGCGGACGTCACCGACGACACCCAAAATTATGCCCCCCCCCCCAGCGTCCCATAAGCTCCACCCCCTCCACCGGAACCGGCGGAACATCCCAGTGTCACGGAACGGAGGCGGCGACGCCGAGATCATGGAGCTCAACCAGCAGGTGCACCAATATATACAGCACAGATAGTTACAAACACTAACCTTTTCAGAATATGAACATTTTTATTTACATTTTTTACAAATGCTGACCTGCTTAAAAGGTGTTTTGCTCACTTCTGAGCACAAATTTGTCTCTAAAATATGGATGAATAGGGACAAACACACACACATTGTAATACACGCTCAGAATACAGACAAGAGCCAATGAGAGGCGGAGAATGTAGCCTAATTTACATACGTATGTGTATAAAATAAAATACACTGCAACTTGTGTTTTATATCATAAATCTATTAAATAGATGATATTAAATAAAGATTTTAAAAATATTTTATTAATTTATTTTATTTAAATATTTATTTATAAATATAATAAATATAAATATAATATTTATATATTGCTAATAGTAGAGACAGAACATAAGATCAAGTACCTGAAGAAATTATGAAAAAATAAAATACACTGCAACTGAATTTATATCATAAATCTATTAAATAGATCATATTAAATAAATAAAGATTGTATTATTAATTTATTTTATTTAAATATTGAATATAATAAATAATTATAAATGTAATATTTACATATTTATAAATAAATAAAATCGTATGAATATAAAATATTAAATGAAATCAAAATGAATATGAAATGATGTGTGCACGCAGCTGATGGACCTGAAGCTGACGGTCGACGGTTTGGAGAAAGAGCGGGACTTTTACTTTGGTAAGCTCCGAGACATCGAGCTGATCTGTCAGGAGAACGAGAGCGACAGCAGCCCCGCGCTCGGGAAGATCCTGGATGTGCTGTACACCACAGAGGTGCTCGTTATCATCAGCACTCTGATTACAATTAAACTATTCAAAGAGTGATTGTGGCTTGACGTCTCGCAGCTATGACTTTTTCCTCTCAATTCAGGGGTTTTTTTATCAGAATTCAGTTTTTTTTTCTCAGAATTGTTTCTCTCGCAATTCTACATTTTTCTGATAATTCTGACATTACTTTTTTCTCACAATTTTGACTTTTTTCCTCAGAATTAAGATTTTTTTTCCTCAGAATTATTATTTTTTCCTCAGAATTCAGTTTTTTTTCCTCAGAATTATTATTTTTTCCTCAGAAATCAGTTTTTTTCCTCAGAATTCGTTTTTTTTCCTCAGAATTCAGTTTTTTCCTCAGAATTAAGATTTTTTTCCTCAGAATTCAGTTTTTTTCATCAGAATTAAGATTTTTTTTCTCAGAAATAAGATTTTTTTCCTCAGAATTCAGTTTTTTCCTCAGAATTAAGATTTTTTTTCCTCAGAATTAAGATTTTTTTCCTCAGAATTAAGATTTTTTTCCTCAGAATTAAGATTTTTTTTCCTCAGAATTATTATTTTTTCCTCAGAATTCAGTTTTTTTTCCTCAGAATTATTATTTTTTCCTCAGAATTCAGTTTTTTTTTCCTCAGAATTATTATTTTTTCCTCAGAAATCAGTTTTTTTCCTCAGAATTCGTTTTTTTTCCTCAGAATTGATTTTTTTTCCTCAGAATTCAGTTTTTTCCTCAGAATTAAGATTTTTTTTCCTCAGAATTAAGATTTTTTTCCTCAGAATTAAGATTTTTTTTCTCAGAAATAAGATTTTTTTCCTCAGAATTAAGATTTTTTTTTCCTCAGAATTAAGATTTTTTTTCTCAGAAATAAGATTTTTTTCCTCAGAATTAAGATTTTTTTTTCCTCAGAATTAAGATTTTTTTTCTCAGAAATAAGATTTTTTTCCTCAGAATTAAGATTTTTTTTTCCTCAGAATTAAGATTTTTTTCCTCAGAATTAAGATTTTTTTCCTCAGAATTAAGATTTTTTTTCCTCAGAATTATTATTTTTTCCTCAGAATTAAGATTTTTTTCCTCAGAATTATTATTTTTTCCTCAGAATTCAGTTTTTTTTCCTCAGAATTATTATTTTTTCCTCAGAAATCAGTTTTTTTCCTCAGAATTCGTTTTTTTCCTCAGAATTCGTTTTTTTTTCCTCAGAATTGATTTTTTTTCCTCAGAATTCGTTTTTTTCCTCAGAATTCGTTTTTTTTTCCTCAGAATTGATTTTTTTTCCTCAGAATTCGTTTTTTTCCTCAGAATTGATTTTTTTTCCTCAGAATTCAGTTTTTTCCTCAGAATTAAGATTTTTTTCCTCAGAATTAAGATTTTTTTCCTCAGAATTCAGTTTTTTTCATCAGAATTAAGATTTTTTTTCTCAGAAATAAGATTTTTTTCCTCAGAATTCAGTTTTTTTCATCAGAATTAAGATTTTTTTTCCTCAGAATTAAGATTTTTTTCCTCAGAATTAAGATTTTTTTTCCTCAGAATTATTATTTTTTCCTCAGAATTATTATTTTTTCCTCAGAATTCAGTTTTTTTTCCTCAGAATTATTATTTTTTCCTCAGAAATCAGTTTTTTTCCTCAGAATTCGTTTTTTTTCCTCAGAATTAAGATTTTTTTTCCTCAGAATTAAGATTTTTTTCCTCAGAATTAAGATTTTTTTCCTCAGAATTAAGATTTTTTTCCTCAGAATTCAGTTTTTTTCCTCAGAATTAAGATTTTTTTCCTCAGAATTAAGATTTTTTTTCCTCGGAATTAAGATTTTTTTCCTCAGAATTAAGATTTTTTTTTCCTCAGAATTAAGATTTTTTTCCTCAGAATTAAGATTTTTTTTTCCTCAGAATTAAGATTTTTTTCCTCAGAATTCAGTTTTTTTCCTCAGAATTAAGATTTTTTTCCTCAGAATTCAGTTTTTTTCCTCAGAATTAAGATTTTTTTCCTCAGAATTAAGATTTTTTTTCCTCAGAATTAAGATTTTTTTCCTCAGAATTCAGTTTTTTTTCCTCAGAATTAAGATTTTTTTCCTCAGAATTCAGTTTTTTTTCCTCAGAATTAAGATTTTTTTTTCCTCAGAATTAAGATTTTTTTCCTCAGAATTCAGTTTTTTTCCTCAGAATTAAGATTTTTTTCCTCAGAATTAAGATTTTTTTCCTCAGAATTAAGATTTTTTTTTCCTCAGAATTAAGATTTTTTTTTCCTCAGAATTAAGATTTTTTTCCTCAGAATTAAGATTTTTTTCCTCAGAATTAAGATTTTTTTCCTCAGAATTCAGTTTTTTTTCCTCAGAATTCAGTTTTTTTCATCAGAATTAAGATTTTTTTTCCTCAGAATTAAGATTTTTTTCCTCAGAATTAAGATTTTTTTTCCTCAGAATTATTATTTTTTCCTCAGAATTCAGTTTTTTTTCCTCAGAATTATTATTTTTTCCTCAGAATTCAGTTTTTTTTCCTCAGAATTATTATTTTTTCCTCAGAAATCAGTTTTTTTCCTCAGAATTCGTTTTTTTTCCTCAGAATTAAGATTTTTTTTCCTCAGAATTAAGATTTTTTTCCTCAGAATTAAGATTTTTTTCCTCAGAATTAAGATTTTTTTCCTCAGAATTCAGTTTTTTTCCTCAGAATTAAGATTTTTTTCCTCAGAATTCAGTTTTTTTCCTCAGAATTAAGATTTTTTTCCTCAGAATTAAGATTTTTTTTCCTCGGAATTAAGATTTTTTTCCTCAGAATTAAGATTTTTTTTTCCTCAGAATTAAGATTTTTTTCCTCAGAATTAAGATTTTTTTTTCCTCAGAATTAAGATTTTTTTCCTCAGAATTCAGTTTTTTTCCTCAGAATTAAGATTTTTTTCCTCAGAATTCAGTTTTTTTCCTCAGAATTAAGATTTTTTTTCCTCAGAATTAAGATTTTTTTTCCTCAGAATTAAGATTTTTTTCCTCAGAATTCAGTTTTTTTTCCTCAGAATTAAGATTTTTTTCCTCAGAATTCAGTTTTTTTTCCTCAGAATTAAGATTTTTTTTTCCTCAGAATTAAGATTTTTTTCCTCAGAATTCAGTTTTTTTCCTCAGAATTAAGATTTTTTTCCTCAGAATTAAGATTTTTTTCCTCAGAATTAAGATTTTTTTTTCCTCAGAATTAAGATTTTTTTTTCCTCAGAATTAAGATTTTTTTCCTCAGAATTAAGATTTTTTTCCTCAGAATTAAGATTTTTTTCCTCAGAATTCAGTTTTTTTTCCTCAGAATTCAGTTTTTTTTCTCTTGCAAGTCTGAATTTTTCTGATAATTCTGGCTTTTTTTTCCCGCCAATTCTAACTTATTTCCTCCAGATTTTTTTGATATTTTTTTTCATAACTCTGACTCTTTTCCTCACAATTCTGAGTTGATATCCTGCAATTCAGGTTTTTTGTTTGTTTGTTAGTTTCTGCCACAATTAAGAATTCAGTTGTGACTTTTTTGTCACGATTGCTAGTTTGTATCTTGCAATTCTGGGGTTATAAAGACCAAAACTGTGAAATTAAAGACGCAATTACCTTTGTTCTTAGTTTTTGTTGTGTTTTAATTGCGTGCCGTAAACAAGCTTCCACACAGCGTCCCAGACGAGCGGTTTATTCATGTTCTGTTTGTTTCAGGATGGTTTCGCTCCTCCGGAGGACGAAGAGATTGATGAACCGTCACGGGACCAGGATGAATACTGATCCTCCTCATCCTCACTCGCTCTCTCTCTCTCTCTCATCATGTCATCCTTCTTTCTTTCACTCCATCCCCCTCCAGCAGTCACTAGGGGTGTGGTCTAATAGGCTGATAGAGTGAGTGGGGGCGTGTCTATGCTAATGAGTTCTGAATTGGTGCAGTGAAGCTGATGTTTTATTGCTGTGGGCTTAATGAAGAGTCCTGACGACTCGATGATGATGTGACACTTTCTCACACACACACACACACACACACTCACACACACACTCTCACACACTCACACACACTCACACTCCACACACACTCCAGACGACTCGATGATGTGGTGACACCTTCTCACTCACACTCTCACACACACACACACACACACACACACACACACACACACACACTCACACACACACACACACACTCACACACACACTCACTCACACACACTCACACTCCACACACACTCCAGACGACTCGATGATGTGGTGACACCTTCTCACACACACTCACACACACACACACACACACACACACACTCACACACACACACTCTCACACACTCACACTCCACACACACTCCAGACGACTCGATGATGTGGTGACACCTTCTCACACACACACTCACACACACACACACACACACACACACACTCACTCACTCACTCACACTCACTCACACACACTCACACACACACTCACACACACACACTCTCACACACTCACACTCCACACACACTCCAGACGACTCGATGATGTGGTGACACCTTCTCACACACACTCACACACACACACACACACACACACACACACACACACACACACACACACTCACTCACACACACACACTCACACACACTCACTCACTCACACACACTCACTCACTCACACACACTCACACTCCACACACACTCCAGACGACTCGATGATGTGGTGACACCTTCTCACACACACACACACACTCACACACACACACTCATTCACTCACACACACTCACACTCCACACACACTCCAGACGACTCGATGATGTGGTGACACCTTCTCACACACACTCACACACACACACACACACACACACACACACACACACACACACACACACACTCACTCACACACACTCATACACACTCATACACACACTCACTCACTCACACACACTCACTCACTCACACACACTCACACTCCACACACACTCCAGACGACTCGATGATGTGGTGACACCTTCTCTCACACACACTCACACTCACACACACAGCCAAGGTTATCAACTAACATATTTTCGATGTGGGCTCATGGGCTCCAAAATCAGCTAATTTATTAGAGCGCTTGACGCTTGTGTTTTATCTGAATGATGTTTAGAGGTGTTTTACTGTATCTGCAGTGAATGACGTGGACACTACGCAGCGAATCCCAGACGAAACACCGCTTAAATCAACATGAAGTCTGTTTACTTTCTTACTCCGTGTTCCTGATCTTCACACATTCACTATCAGACCAGAAACACGTGTTCGGATCGAGCCTTCATGCTGACTTTAGAGCGTCTGTGTGTGTTTAAATATGAGAGTTTTATTTATTTATGAACGGCATGAATACAAACAGCTAACATTGAATGAAAAATCCTATAAATTCATATGAAGAAGAAAAGAGATCTCCGACTGATACAGAGTTTTCTAGCTGCTGTATTTTAACATTTCAATCTTTTTTATTTGATTGACAGGTCTGTTTTGACTGACAGGTCTGTTTTGATTGAGGTCTGTTTTGATTGACAGGTCTGTTTTGATTGACAGATTGACAGGTCTGTTTTGATTGACAGGTCTGTTTTGACTGACAGGTCTGTTTTGATTGACAGGTCTGTTTTGATTGACAGGTCTGTTTTGATTGACAGATTGACAGGTCTGTTTTGATTGACAGGTCTGTTTTGACTGACAGGTCTGTTTTGATTGACAGATTGACAGGTCTGTTTTGATTGACAGGTCTGTTTTGACTGACAGGTCTGTTTTGATTGACAGATTGACAGGTCTGTTTTGATTGACAGGTCTGTTTTGATTGACAGATTGACAGGTCTGTTTTGACTGACAGGTCTGTTTTGATTGACAGATTGACAGGTCTGTTTTGATTGACAGGTCTGTTTTGATTGACAGATTGACAGGTCTGTTTTGACTGACAGGTCTGTTTTGATTGACAGGTCTGTTTTGACTGACAGGTCTGTTTTGACTGACAGGTCTGTTTTGATTGACAGGTCTGTTTTGACTGACAGGTCTGTTTTGATTGACAGGTCTGTTTTGATTGAGGTCTGTTTTGACTGACAGGTCTGTTTTGACTGACAGGTCTGTTTTGATTGAGGTCTGTTTTGACTGACAGGTCTGTTTTGACTGACAGGTCTGTTTTGATTGACAGGTCTGTGTCATTAACCCTTTCATGGCCACCGTTGCAAACATGCATCCATTTGGAGTTTTACTATGTAAAATAAAAATGTGTGCGGGGAACGAAGGATGTGTGTTTGCTGGTTTATTCTCATTATACAGACACTAATAAATTATAGAATATATAATCATATCACATGTAATGATGGTTTAAAGGGTCACAGTGATGGATTTGAGATGTGTGTGCATGCTGTGTATATATATATATATAACTCACACATATGAGGAAAAAATATAGTCAAATAAAATAGATACAAATATGGTCTCTTGTACAACATTTATTATTTGCATTTTCATTCATGAAGATTCAATTTAGTTAAACTCTCATTGTGAGTTTTACTGTTTTTTCATGATATAATTTTTAGTAAGTACTTTGTTTTATTTTTAAATATATTTATTGTAATTTTACATGCATAGTAAGTGTTCTATTTTTAAATTATTTAAATTAGCATTCTATTTTTTATGATTTCTAGTGTTTCATTTTGGTTCATATTTTTAAATTTTACTGTATATTATGATTTAATTTTTAACAAATGCTTTTTTATTTTAAAATTATTTACATTTTCATGATTTAATTTTTAATGCGTGCTATACTGCATTTGTTTTTATTTTAAAATATTGTAATTTTTTATTTAATTTTTTGTTTTATTATTTTAATTTTATTCTAATATTACAATTGTATGATTCATTTCTAGTATGATAGTTTATTGTAACTTCACATTTTTGTTTTCATTAATTATTAGCGTTTTACCATCTCATTTTGTTTTATTATTGCAAGTATAAACAATTAACTTCTTCAATTAAAACCGTCTCATATTCAAAACAACACATTAGTGACGTCACTAACAAAGAACAACAACAACAACAGCGCATCCGATCCTGTACAAGACCAGAGAGTCACGTGCTACTCAGCGGCGCTTCCGATTGGACAGACGGGTTTGCTTAGCCTCCAACGCATTTCCAGACCTCGACATAGCGATTATATAATAAATACTACGTGACATTTACGTTTAATGGAATAATACACTAAACAGACCGCACTAGTAGCAAATTTAGCCGCGCGCCCTACGGGACTGGTGTAAGATACACTCACTAGCAGTTACTCCCGCTCTGACCGGAAGCGCGCAGAGAGTGGTCGCGCTGGAATAGGAAGTAGTTCCGCTCGCCGCTAACAGACGTGGCAAAACAGCCGTTGGTTTGATCCGATCAACACCGTCGGTTATTAATTATCAGATTTGTTTTAGATCGAGATTATGGCCTCCGGTGCGGGCAAATGGGAGGTGGTGAAGAAAGGGAAGAAACAGAACTCCGGAGGAAAAACTCAGGAGAAGAAATCCAGCAGGAAAGCGCTGAGTGACAGCAACCGTGAGAGAACACACACACACACACACACACACACTCACACAGAGTCAGTCAGTCACGCGCACACACACACACACACACACACAGAGAGTCAGTCAGTCTCGCACACACACACACACACACACACACACAGAGTCAGTCACGCACACACACAGTCAGTCAGTCACGCACACACACACACACACACACACACACAGAGTCAGTCACGCACACACACACACACACAGAGTCAGTCAGTCTCGCACACACACACACACACACACAGAGTCAGTCACGCACACACACAGTCAGTCAGTCACGCACACACACACACAGTCAGTCACGCGCACACACACACACACACACAGTCAGTCAGTCACGCGCACACACACACAGTCAGTCACGCGCGCACACACACACACACACAGTCAGTCAGTCAGTCACACACACACACACACAGTCAGTCAGTCACGCACACACACACACACACATACAGTCAGTCAGTCAGTCACGCACACACACACACACACAGTCAGTCACGCACACACACACACAGAGTCAGTCACGCGCACACACACACACAGTCAGTCACGCGCACACACACACAGTCAGTCAGTCACACACACACACACACACACACACACAGTCAGTCAGTCACGCACACACACACACACACACACACACACACACAGTCAGTCACGCACACACACACACACAGTCAGTCACGCACACACACACACACAGAGTCAGTCACGCACACACACACACACACAGTCAGTCACACACAGACACACACACACACACACACACACACAGAGTCAGTCAGTCACACACACACACACACACAGTCAGTCACACACACACACAGTCAGTCAGTCACGCACAGACACACACACACACACACACACAGAGTCAGTCAGTCACACACACACACACACAGAGAGTCGGTCACACACACACACACACAGACACTCTCTCTCACACACTCACACACACACACACACAGTCACACACACACACACACACACACTCGTTATTCATCTGTGATTCGATCAGAAGCAGTTTCTGATATATATTAGCGATCAGTCGAAGTACCGTGTTATTACATCACTTTACCCTGGTACCAGCAAACCTCTGAGTGTCAGTGGATTGTGACGCTGCTTTATATCGTGTTTATGTTCAGATGAAGTTCTGATCAATACTGAAGAAAACTTCTGTTTAATATTTATGCTTTAATTCGAGTACGTTTAGATCTTTGTATTTATTTATTTTTAAATATTTTATGTGTACAATATAAAAACAACAAAAGCAAAGATGAGTGTGTGTCTATATATATATATATATATAAATGCTGTCAAATGATTAATCACATCCAAAAAAGTTTTGTGTACATAATATATATATATATGTGTGTGTACTGTATATATTTATTATGTATATATAAATACACACACATGCATGGATATATTTCAGAGCAATGTGTTATTTTTATATATTAAATGTATTTATTTATAATATTAATTATATGAATATAAATATAGACATGTAAATATTTTCAAAATATATACTGTATGTGTGTGTTTATATATGCATGATAAATATATATTATGCAAACTATTTTTTTTTTATTTTGGATGTGATTAATTGCGATTAATCGTTTGACAGCACTAATATATATATATATATATATATATATATATATATATATAAAACATTTTGATTTAAAATAAAATAAACATTAAAATATAAACAAAATCAGCTAGTTTTCAAAGCTACATTTGTTATTTTCAGTCAGTTTAAGTTTACTAAATTAACTAAAATTAGTTAAAAATAAAATGAATAAGAAACTAGATATATTTAAAAAACTAAGTAATAAACATGACAAAAACAAACAATAAAATAATTTAATAATAACTAATTTCAAATTGATTATTAGTTTGAAGTTCTTTTAAAAAATTATAATAAATGCTCAATTAATTTTCATGTTTTCACATATATTTGAAAAATAATATCAAATTATCTTGACTGATTAGACTGTGTATATATATATATATATATATCAGCGTTTCCCATACATTGATTTATTTGTGGTGGACCGCCACAAATAGATTTTCCAAAAATCTTCATGAATAAACATGAGCTCTGCACGTTTCAAAATCAACACCCGGTGTTTATATATCACTGTATTTCTGATGGAAACGACGGTCTTCAGAAGATTTTGGATGTTATTTTCGTTTAATCTCGCTTGTAATGTCTGATAAAGCAGCGTTTGTGGGCGGAGCTCTGCTTTGTGTACAGCGTTACCGTGGAAACCGAGCGGCGCTCTGCTTGGTGTACAGCGTTACCGTGGAAACCGAGCGGAGCTCTGCTTTGTGTACAGCGTTACCGTGGAAACCGAGCGGAACTCTGCTTTGTGTACAGCGTTACCGTGGAAACCGAGCGGAGCTCTGCTTTGTGTATAGCGTTACCCTGGAAACCGAGCGGAGCTCTGCTTTGTGTACAGCGTTACCGTGGAAACCGAGCAGAACTCTGCTTTGTGTACAGCGTTACCGTGGAAACCTAGCGGAGCTCTGCTTTGTGTACAGCGTTACCGTGGAAACCGAGCGGCGCTCTGCTTGGTGTACAGCGTTACCGTGGAAACCGAGCGGAGCTCTGCTTTGTGTACAGCGTTACCGTGGAAACCGAGCGGCGCTCTGCTTTGTGTACAGCGTTACCCTGGAAACCGAGCAGAACTCTGCTTTGTGTACAGCGTTACCCTGGAAACCGAGCGGAGCTCTGCTTTGTGTACAGCGTTACCGTGGAAACCGAGCGGCGCTCTGCTTTGTGTACAGCGTTACCCTGGAAACCGAGCAGAACTCTGCTTTGTGTACAGCGTTACCGTGGAAACCGAGCGGCGCTCTGCTTTGTGTACAGCGTTACCCTGGAAACCGAGCGGAGCTCTGCTTTGTGTACAGCGTTACCCTGGAAACCGAGCGGAGCTCTGCTTTGTGTAAAGCGTTACCGTGGAAACCGAGCGGAGCTCTGCTTTGTGTACAGCGTTACCGTGGAAACCGAGCAGAACTCTGCTTTGTGTACAGCGTTACCGTGGAAACCGAGCGGCGCTCTGCTTTGTGTACAGCGTTACCGTGGAAACCGAGCGGAGCTCTGCTTTGTGTACAGCGTTACCGTGGAAACCGAGCGGAGCTCTGCTTTGTGTAAAGCGTTACCGTGGAAACCGAGCGGAGCTCTGCTTTGTGTACAGCGTTACCATGGAAACCGAGCGGAGCTCTGCTTTGTGTACAGCGTTACCGTGGAAACCGAGCGGGCGCTCTGCTTTGTGTACAGCGTTACCGTGGAAACCGAGCGGGCGCTCTGCTTTGTGTACAGCGTTACCCTGGAAACCGAGCGGAGCTCTGCTTTGTGTAAAGCGTTACCGTGGAAACCGAGCGGAGCTCTGCTTTGTGTACAGCGTTACCCTGGAAACCGAGCGGAGCTCTGCTTTGTGTAAAGCGTTACCGTGGAAACCGAGCGGAGCTCTGCTTTGTGTACAGCGTTACCGTGGAAACCGAGCGGAGCTCTGCTTTGTGTACAGCGTTACCCTGGAAACCGAGCGGAGCTCTGCTTTGTGTAAAGCGTTACCGTGGAAACCGAGCGGGCGCTCTGCTTTGTGTACAGCGTTACCGTGGAAACCGAGCGGGCGCTCTGCTTTGTGTACAGCGTTACTGTGGAAACCGAGCGGCGCTCTGCTTTGTGTACAGCGTTACCGTGGAAACCGCTATTTCTCCCGCTCTAAGCACCTCCTGCTGGCAGAGAATTAATTTGCATATATATGCAAATTATGTATATTTGCATATATATGCCGCCACAAATAGAGTCCAAGTCTGTGGGAAACACTGAATATATATATATATATATATAAAAATATAATATATTAGAGGTGCTCCGATCAGGATTTTTGAGGCCGATCACAGAAAGCAGTATCTACGATCACCGATACCGATCTTTTTAAAGCCTTCTTTTTATCATGTATAATTATTTATAGTGATGATCCAATCAAGATTTTTATTCATTATTTATTCAGGGCCTGACTTTCATTTTTGAAAATTAATTCCACTCTTAGGTGACTCTTGGTGGGGGGGGGGGTAATTTGGGGGGGTAACTTTATTTTGGGGTGGGGGGTAATTTGGGGGGTATTTTTTTTGGGGGGGGGGTTAGTTTTTTTGGGGGTGGGGGGTAATTTGAGGAGGGCATCTTTTAGACATTTTTCAAAAATATATATTTACCTCACATAAATGTTTGATCATGCAGTGCATTTTTGTTTTTGACAGTCGTGCAGTTGTTGCACAATAGCTCACACAAGCCTGATTTCATGAGCTGTATATGAGCTTCACACATATACTCCGTATGCAGTGTGTGTGCAGTGCATGTGTGGTACAGAAGCAGCACGGACTGTGCTGGACACCGGAGTCTGCTCCTGATCCACGGCTTTTACCACAAACACAACATTTATCCATTATTTTGATTTCAAATCCAAACATTACTGAAAATGCTTCTTCAGCATTGTGATTCTTCTTTTACACAGTCCAGTAATACACTGTGTTTAAACACATTATTCAATGCTTTTTACTTTTGTATTTACTTCTAGATTTATATATTAAGTTGATTATATTTAAACTACTTTTCTTACATTATCACATACATTCTAAATTACCATTGACACAGTCAGCGCTACTGCCTTTTCTTTGGCATTTAAATCTTTTATTGCCAATAATATCATCTATTATTGCCTTGTTTATCTAAAAGTGCTCTTTTCCTTTAAAACTAGCCAATAAGCCATAACTTATGTGTTCAATCGATCAATCAGAGCACCCCTAATATATATATATATTTATGGATATTAAAATAAATATTCACCTTTTCACTTTATTTTAAATGTATTCATTTAAAATGATCTTAAAAATAAAAAATTATTTAATTTTTTTTTTTTTATCCCCCTATAGTGTGTTGTGGGTGACCCTGAAGTGGGCGTCTGAGAGAGAGTGTAGTTGTGAAATGTGTGCCGTGGGTCATCAGGACTGGAGCGCAGACGCTCTTCTGTCTCATTCTGTGCTCTGTGTGTTTGCAGACGTGATGTCTGAGACCATATATGACGGATTTGAGAAGATGGGGAAGAAGCAGAACAAGGAGCAGGTTCCTCCTCCGGTCGAAGCCCAGCAGAAGAAACCCAACGCAGCGAAACAGACCAAAAAACCCCCCGCCAACAGCAGCAGCAGCAAACCCACACGCTACAAAACACTGGAGGAGGCCGTCAGAGCCGTGAGTGTATACACACACACAGACACACACACACTCACACTCACACACACACACACACACACTCACACACACACACACACACACACACACACACACACACACACACACACACACACACTCACACTCACACTCACACACACACACACACACACACACACACACACACACACACACACACACACTCTTACACACACACACACACACACACACACTCACACTCACACACACAGACAGACAGACAGACACACACACACAGACACACACACACACTCTTACACACACACACACACACACACACACACACTCTTACACACACACACACACACACACACACTCACTCACTCTCTCACACACTCACACACACTCACTCACTCACTCACTCACTCTCACACACACACACACACACACACACACACACGATGAATGCATGTAGATGTTGACTGCAGATGTTGTAGGTTTGACGTGTGTGTGTCTCTCAGCTGGATGTTCTGGAGCTGAAGCAGCAGCTGGAGAAAAGTCAGAGTCTGTTTCCGGAGAATCCGTCCGTCTGGGTGAAGGATCTCGCCGGATACCTGAACTACAAGCTCCCAGCGCCGGACACAGAGCCCACGCTCAGCAGCTACGCACACGGTCCGTCTGTGTGTGTCTATGTCTGTGTGTGTGTGTGAGAGAGTGTCTCTGTGTGTCTGTGTGTGTCTGTCTCTGTGTGTGTCTGTGTGTGTCTATGTCTGTGTGTGTGTGAGAGTGTCTGTGTGTGTCTATGTCTGTGTGTGTGTGAGAGTGTCTGTGTCTGTGTGTGTGAGAGAGTGTCTCTGTGTGTCTGTCTCTGTGTGTGTGTGTGAGAGAGTGTCTCTGTGTGTCTGTCTCTGTGTGTGTGTGTGTGAGAGAGTGTCTCTGTGTGTGTGTCTGTCTCTGTGTGTGTCTATGTCTGTTTGTGTGTGAGAGTGTCTGTGTGTGTGTGTGTGTGTGTGTGAGAGAGAGTGTCTCTGTGTGTGTGAGAGCACACAAATACGACAAATAAAACACAATTGTAATATTTGTTAAATATGCTAATTTTTGCAGGTCTAGCTCTTTAACGACTCTATTTTACGAGTCATTATATCAGAATCTAACCTGTGCTTGTGTGTCTAGATTACCCATACTGCCTCGCTGGTAAAGAGCTGAGGGCCGTGATCAGAAACCTGCTGAGCAAATGTTCAGACGCTCTGCCCGAGTTCTTCGACCACTGCTTGTTTACGATGCTGCGAGAGCAGGACCGACAGCCCGGTGAGTCCCGATACCTCCGATGTGTTCCTCAGGGCTCTATACTGAGACCAAAATGTTTTTAGCGACCATTTTTTGACAGTGTGCGATAGAGCTGCACGATTCTGGATAAATTGAGAATCACGATTTTTTTTCTCAAATAGAGATCACGATTCTCCCACGATTCTGAACTAAACAAAATAATGTGACAAAATATTAATTGCTGCAGTCTATTTAAAAGTGTTTAATTTAAATTAATTATTAAACATTTTAATATATTCAGATCTTTTGGAGGTTGTCAAGGGAGTTCCACAAGGATCTGTGCTGGGACCGTTATTATTCAGTATATATATAAATTGCCTTGACTTTAATATTGATAAAGCAAGGTTCCATTTCTACGCAGATGATACTATTGTATACTGTTCAGCTCCCTCTAAGCAACAATCAGTGACTGCATTGCAGTCTGTTTTTGATATTATCCAAAACAGGTTTCGTGCTTTAAAGTTGGTTTTAAATGTTGAAAAAACGAAATGTATGCTATTTTCAAATTCTAGAACTTCTTTAGAGAATTCTATTGTTCTTCAGACTTCTCAGGGGAGCCAAGTTACCTCAGTGTCAGAGTACAAATATCTGGGTATTATCATCGATAATAAATTACGTTTTAGTTCACACATTAAGTATCTGAGTAAAAAATTAAAGAAGAAGTTAGGGTTTTATTTCAGAAATAAGTCATGTTTCCCATTTAAGGTGAGGAAAAAATTAGTGTCTGCTACATTTCTACCGATTCTCGATTATGGGGATGTGGTTTACCACCATGCCCCCTTTTATCTTCTTTCTTCCTTGGATGCTTTGTACCACGGTGCTCTGAGATTTATAACTGACTGTAAATTTACAACGCATCACTGTGAATTATATGAAAGAGTTGCTTGGCCTCCTTTGAGAATTCGGAGAAAAATGCACTGGCACTTGTTGATATATAAGGCAATTTTGGGTCATTTGCCAAATTATCTATGTTGTTTTATACAAAGAACTTTGTTTGGAAATTATTCATTACATTCTCAAGCAAATTATAATCTCTGTGTGAGC
Source organism: Aspiorhynchus laticeps (assembly GCA_023376895.1). Taxonomy (NCBI): domain Eukaryota; kingdom Metazoa; phylum Chordata; class Actinopteri; order Cypriniformes; family Cyprinidae; genus Aspiorhynchus; species Aspiorhynchus laticeps. The sequence goes on along the minus strand of CM041805.1, from coordinate 34,169,127 downwards.
TTTGTCAGAACTGAGCTTGGTAAAACCTCTTTTAAATACGCTGCCGCCTCAGATTGGAATCTTCTCCAAAAGGAGATGAAGTTACAAAACTTGGTGTCTTATAATTATTTTAAGTCCTTACTATGTAATCTAGAGAGTAATATAACGGTGTGTAATTGTTTTTAACTGGTTATATGTTGGTTTGTAATGTTTGTTGTAACTGTTGTTTATTTGTATATGCAAACTCGGCTGCCTGTCTTGGCCAGGACACTCCTGGAAAAGAGATTTTAATCTCAGTGAGTCTTTTCCTGGTTAAATAAAGGTGTATATATAATACAGTATGGCCAGGTTTCACAGACGGGGCTTAGACTAAGCCAGGATTAGATCATAGTTCAATTAAGACATTTAAGCAATTTTTATAAACATGCTTAGAAACAATCATCACTGCTGTGCATCTTGAGACAAAACAAAGGCACTGATATATTTTAAGATCAGTCAGTGCCAGTTTATTTCAGTTGAAACAGCTCAGATTTACATGTTAGTCTAGGACTAGGCTTAAGCCTTGTCTGTGAAACCCGGGGTATATGTATTTAAAATAGTGTATTTAATACACCAACTTTTAGAATTAAAATGATGAAAAATTGGTTTGTATTAATGATTCAATGACTCACTCATACCTCACTTGTTTCATTAATGGATGAATCAGTGTTTCTGAACGAATCTCGAATGAATGATTCAATAACAAATACATGTTTTAACAGTCACGTGTCGCCACCTAGTGGAGAAATGATGCAATCGACACAAACGTTATTTGAAGCGCCAGCTGCTTTCAAAAGACGAGTGGCTCTATTTTGATCGCTACCATAGACATCAATGTTTGTAGCCGAACTATAAACTTTTATCCCAGTATTTCTATGAATGACTGTAAGACAGAAATAATACTGTGTAGTTGAAAAGACTGTTTGTGAAGCTTTTTCTTACCTAAACATGTTAACTGTCTGCTCTCTGGATCAGCAGAATGCAGATCTGAATGTTCCCGTATGATTTTTTCAAAGTTTTAATAGACACGGGCGAATCATTGTCATTCGGAAATTAGATCGTGTGGGTATTTGAATCGAGATCGCGATCTTTTAATGATTAATCGTGCAGCTCTAGTGTGCGAGTAAACATTTGACATTGTCGCACTTGTGCGAGTGCGGACGGAGCGCAGCGGAGGATTTGGTTTTCAAACTAAAGTAAAAGACGCTTCTTAAACCAGAGAAGGTGAACATGTTGGTATTCTTGTAGAGAAAACATGCAAGTCCTGTCAGCGACAGACAGTTTAGTTTTACTTTGAAAAGCTTGTTATCTTTGCTGTTTGCTTCATGTTACACTATGGAGGCTTTCCTTATTTTTTTTATATTATTATTATTATTTGATTTCTCAGTGTTTGCTAAACATTCTGTTATGTATTAGTCGGTATAATACAGCATGTGATGCCTCGTCTTATTCGTTTTTGTTAATAAATGTTAAGCTAGTTTGTCATTGTAACCTACTGTTTTATTGTTGTTGTGCTTTTTAATTAAGAATAACAATGAATTTGTTTTAGTCTTAAAAAGTGAAAGGTGTATAGATATAAGCAAAACAGACCATTATCTTTTCTTGAATTATTAAAGCGTGACACCAAGATCGTGAAAGTGAAAGCACACGAAAAGAGGAATTATTCACAAAATTTAAATCACAAATAATACTGATGAAAAATAACGGGTTGAATGTACCATATAACCAGTGTTGGGCTCGTTACTCAAATAATATAATATATCACTCATTACTAGTTACTCCTTTCAAGAGTAATATTGTTACTTTCTGGCAGCAGTAATTAGTTACATTGTTTCTTCACGCCACACAGAAGTTGTAACAGTGTATCTTACACATAAATGTTACTAATAACATATTTCTGCTTCATCATTTGACCAAAATCCACATCGGATCGCAGTTATTACAAACACTCAATAATTAATAGTGACATTCAAGTATTAGTGTTGTATTAATCTCATTAATGTGTAGCTTGAAGCTAATTGTAATTTCTCTGTTACTCATATACGATTATATTTCATTATGAAATCATATAAGTTTGTAAGAAACTGTTTAATTTTCCAAAAATATTTTTAGTTATAGTAATATAATGCAGCACGTGCTGATCAGAGGGATGTAATGCAGAGTAAAGTAACACACAACAGTGTTCAGATCATCTTTTTTCTTGACAAAATCAATATAATGTAATATTTCTATCTGCTGAATGTAAGCCATATTTCAAGCTCGCCTGCTGCACCTCATCACATGCATGAGTCGTGAAAATTATGAAAATAATCTAGAAATTATTTGATTGTTAGATTTTAAATCAGCGGGTCGAGGCATCAAAAGTAACTAAGCTGTTTTATGGATGATAACTGTAATATTATTACTGAAATCTTATTAGTAGCTAGTTACACTGCTAGTTACTGCAAAAAGTAATATTATTACAGTAACTAAGTTACAGTAACTAGTTACTGCCCAACACTGGTGATAACTATAAACTATGATAAAAGTTCATCAGCATGCATTGATTAATCAAATTGCGACCAAATGATGCTCGTGCGACCGACTGAGAAAGTTAGTGCGACCCGTGGAAGAATGAGTGTAGAGCCCTGCTCGTGATGCTCCGCTCCGAGCTGTGAGTGATGAGTTCTGCTGTCTCTGCTGCTCCGGCAGGTGAAGCTCTGCACGGCTACAGGATCAGCATCCAGGCTCTGATGCAGGACAAACCCCAGATCGTCACGCTGAACCTCGCTGACGTGAGTCACACTAACACTGCTCTCATCACACTCATGCAGCCTTAGTGACCCCTGACCTCTCTATATGTGACCCTGGAGCACAAAAGCAGTCAGGTACACTGCTCTCCAAACGTTTGGAAACACTCCTGGCAAAGTGTGGTTTCGGACGATATCAGCATAAATCATTTTTTGGTGTAACTTGACATTATCATTGAAGACCAGCAATAATAATGTTCATAATAATATCAATATATTCATGTCAAAGTCAGACATGCTGTGGTTACTGGTTTAAACTTGGCCTTTGGCTCAGCACACCTTAATAGCTTCAACAATTGATTGCCAATTAAGTTTAGAATACAATGAACCAATTAGAACACAGAGCTGTAATAGCTGCTAATGAAGGATATTTTGATGAAACGAAAATTTAATGTAGAAACTGTTTATGTAATATGTTTTTGTAGTTTGTGTTGTCCCTCATCAGTGCAAAATTATCACAAATTAAAAAGTATTAATGCCGATATTGTCCAAAATCACACTTTTCTAGGCGTTTCCAAACTTTTGGAGGGCAGTGTATATTTGTAGCAATAGCCAACAATACATTGTATGGGTCAAAATTATCCATTTATGTTTTCAGAGTGTCTATTTACACTAAGTGCAAATGGCCCGTCTTGTTGGCAGAGGCTATTTACACTAACTCCGCCCACCGACGTGTGATTGGGCGAGTCATCACTGAAAAAAGACGCTCATTTAGCATCAGTTTCAGCGGCGTGGATGGTGCTTTTTGACGCGATCGACCCGAGTTCGAACCCGCCTTTTGCCGAACTTTTTTTCTCCCTTTTCAAATCTCATATCGCATCAGAAAGGCATTTATTTTAAATAATCAAAAAGTTGAAAATAAAAGTATCGGGTAATAATTTGAATTAAAACTATCATTTACACTCAATACGTTGTTATTATTGCGTACTGTTTTATAATGTACTACAATACCGAGGTGCAGATAATTGCCACTATTTGCAATAAGCAGTATATAAATAGCAGAAAATCTTGCTATTTTATCATAGTGTAAATAGAATCTGTAGTTATTTGCACTTAGTGTAAATAGCCGCTGCCTTATCGTTTATGCCAAAAATCATTAGGATATTAAGATCATGTTCCATGAAGATATTTAGTAAATTTCCTATCGTAAATATATCAAAACTTAATTTTTGATTATTAATATGCATTGCTAAGAATTCATTTGAACAACTTTAAAGGTGATTTTCTCAATATTTTGATTTTTTTTGCACCCTCAGATTCCAGATTTACAAATATTGTCCAAATCATACATCAATGCAAAGATTATTTATTCAGCTTTCAGATGATGCATAAATCTAAATAAAAAAAAAATGAGCCTTTTTTGACATTATTTTGAATAAGATTTTATTTGTATACTTTTTAATTTTAACTTTACTTAAAGTTTTAGTGATTTTGCTTTGTTTTTGTCATGTTTATTAGTTTTATTTTTGTCTACATACTTTTTATTTCGGTTTTAGTTATTTTAGTAAGTTAAACTCAACAAAAATGAGAAATATTGCCTTGGAAACAAGCTGAAATATTTCATTTAGTTTTTATTTTTTGCCTAAATGTTAATATTTATAGAAATATTAATGAAATTGGTTTTGTTTTATTTCTAAATTCTGTATTTTACACTAATCTTTTGTATTGTTTTAATGTTTTAATTAAATTAATAATCCAAAAAGGATGTATAAACAATTGAATTTAGTACAACTATAATATTGCAGGTTTTAGACATTGATTTTTGTTATAAGTCAGAAATGACAAGGAGGCAGCTTTCCACAATACAAAGTCAATGGAGAGCGTTAGATTGGTTCCTCCCCAGTGGGCATGATTTTCAGATGTCTCTATAATACCCCTGTGTGACCTCTGACCCCCGTGTGACCCCTCCACAGCACCTGGAGCTGCTACGCTCTCATCAGAACCAGCCGGTCAAGTGTCTGACCATCATGTGGGCTCTGGGACAAGCGGGATTCTACGACCTCAGCCAGGGCATCAGAGGTGAGCGCCGCCGAAAGCAGGGCAAAGCTTGAGAAATCATTGAGAAATAACTGCTGATGTGTGAAACTGCTCTTCTGCAAGCTCTCTTTGGGATTTAAAGAGGTCATATGATGCGATTTCAAGTGTTGGTGTGTCACAAGCTTGTTCGTGCATAGATAAGATCCCTGAAGCTGCAAAGACTAGAGATATTCTTTATCAAAGTTAAGACTCGTCCACACTAGGGGTAGACGATATGACCTAATATTCATATCACGGTTGTAACAAAGTTCGTAGATCGGGAAGAAGGAGGCGGGAACCGGCGAACATTCCAACAACTTTAATAACATAAATAAACACAAAAGTAAAGCGGCAGCCCCTCACGGACGACTGCCGCACACACAAACACAAATTAAAACCCAGGCCTGGTCCTCTCTCGTCTTCCACTGTCGTCGCTCCTCCTTTTATCCTTCCGGAGCTCCTCCGTGGGACTCGAGACCGGTGAGTGGCGCAGGTGTCACTCATTATCATTAACTCCACCGGCCTCGCTCCGTTCCCACGGCTCTCGGCCCGCCCCACTCACCACATACCCCCATCGCCCCTCGCAGGCCGGGGGGTACCCTCGAGACTGCGCTCTACTCCCCCCCCTAGGCCCGTCAGGGCGGCCGCGGCGTACCTGGGGGTAAGGACAGACGAGGCGAGAGAAAAGGAGACGGAAGGATGAGGAGAGACAGAGACGAGAGAGGGGAGAGAGGAAAAGAAAAAAAAATTCTCGGTCCGGTTCCCCGACACACTGCCGCTCGGTCCTCAACCAGCTGAGAGGCTCTCACTCGCGGTGCCATGCGATGGTACTGGACATCTTTGGTGGACGGCCTAACGCTCCTCCGCCTCCTGGCGGGCGGCGATGGCTCCTCCGGTCGAGGGTAGCCGGCAGCGAGTCCCCCGTTCCCTGCTCCTCCCCAGACATGGCGGATGGCAGCAGGCTCCGGCCTCCTGGCGAACGGCGCCGACTCCTCCGCTCCCTCTTGGACGGCAGCCACCCCTCCTCGACCCAGGAGCACGGCAGCGAGCCTTCCGTCCCACCTGATCTTCTATCGTTCCAGCACCACCGCCTCGGGCAGCCACTCGCGGTCTCCGCTTCTCCGTGCTGCCCGACCTCCTCAGCACCGCGATCCCCTCAGCAGCGAGGGCTTCTTCTGACAGCATGTCCCTCCTTCCTCCCGGGTTTCGGCACCAATGTAACAACGTCCGTAGAACGGGAAGAAGGAGGCGGGAACCGGCGAACATTCAAACAGACTTTAATAAAAATAAATAAACACAAAAGTAAAGCGGCAGCCCCTCACGGACGACTGCCGCACACAAAACACCAAATAAAATCCAGGCCTGGTCCTCTCTCGTCTTCCACTGTCGTCGCTCCTCCTTTTATCCTTCCGGAGCTCCTCCGTGGGACTCGAGACCGGTGAGTGGTGCAGGTGTCACTCATTATCATTAACTCCACCGGCCTCGCTCCGTTCCCACGGCTCTCGGCCCCGCCCCACTCATCACAACGGTATTTTCCACTGTCCAGACGATATCGATATTGCGGTATGATGAAGAAAAAAATTGGAATCACATTTTAGTAGACCTTATATGCAAGATATGTATTTTAACCTTATATAACTAGAAAAAAAAACATTATTTCAAGATCTAAGGCAAAAATGTAATGGTCTGATGTGTGCAAAACAGCACTGAAAGAAGATGCAGATCCACTCTCTGACAGCAGAGGGCGCTTATGACTTCAGTGTAGCATTGCTTTGGTTACCGCGGTAAATAAAGCTGATCTGTGCTTATGAACACAGACGGAGGTAAGAGAAAAATAATCTAAAGATTTCTGAAGAGAGTTCCCTTCAGATACTCATTTATATTTCCTCCCTGCCCCCAATTCATATTCATATTTTTCTTCCTATATTCGGAGCATGTGAACAGTGATCTGTTGCAGTATTTTCTCTTTGTGTCCAAGTTTCAAGTTTTATTTGTCACATACACGACTATACAGAGATTGTATAACCAGCAGTGAAATGTGAATCAGGTCCGCTCCATGGACAGTGCAAATATTGTAGAATACAACACAAGGGAAGTATACATAAAATAAAATGAATAAAAAATAAGATATAAAGCACAGAATATAAAATATAAAGTATAAGAGAATGTGCATGACAGTATGCTGTAGAATTAAATATTAAGATAAGCATGACTGTACGGGAGGGGTAATGTGCGAACAGGTTGAACATGGTGACATGAGCAGCAATCACAAAAATAATAAATATAAAATATGATAAGATATCAAGATACAGAAAGTGTTGTGTGCAAATGACAGTATTGTGTGCAAATGACACTGTCAGTATGAGGTAGATGATAATGAGTGCGAGTATATTACTGATTGTGAGTGATTAGTAAGTGAAGTCATGATGATGTTTAGAGGCTGAGTTTGAGTTTAGGAGCCTGATGGCCGTGGGGAAGAAGCTCCTCCTGAGTCTCTCAGTTTTTGCCATCAGGCTGCGGAAGCGCTTACCAGATGGCAGCAGAGTGAAGAGACAGTTTCCAGGGTGATTTGAGTCCTTGGTGATTTTGACAGCTCTGCCTCTGCAGCGTTTGATGTAGATGTCCTGCAGAGAGGAGAGAGCCGACCCAGAGATACGCTCAGCTAAGCGCACAACTCTCTGCAGGGCCTTGCAGTCTTGACTGGAGCTGTTTCCATACCACACTGAGATGCACTGAGTCAATACACTTTCTATGGTCCCTGCATAGAAAGTTTTCAGGATTGTTGGTGAGACCCTGAATTTTCTCAGCTGTCGCAGATGGTACAGTCTTTGCCTGGCTTTCTTAACCTGTGTTTGAATGTGTGTAGTCCAAGTCAGGTCCTCGGAGATGTTTACACCGAGGTACTTGAAGCTGCTTACTCTCTCCACAGGGGTTCCACTGATCATAAGAGGAGTGTAGGGCAGCAGGTGTCTCTTCCTGAAGTCTACAATCAGCTCTTTGGTTTTGCTCACGTTCAGAGAGAGACAGTTGTCCTGGCACCATGCTGTTAGTCTCTCCGCCTCATCCAAGTATGCGGTCTCATCATTGTTGGAAATGAGGCCCAGAACCACAGTATCATCAGCAAATTTGATAATAGATGTGGATCTGTGAGAGGACACAGTCATGTGTGTAGAGAGAGTATAGCAGGGGACTCAGGACACAGCCCTGCGGGGCTCCTACGTTCAGGGTGATGGAGTTTGAGGTGTACTGTTCGTGTTCTGCGTCTCTGTGTTAACGGCCGTTTACAGACTTAGTAATATTACCACACAAATTACAGTTTGGGAAATTATTGTAATCCAGTTTGTGCAGTTCTGAAAAGCCGATCGTGTGTTTGGAGCAAAAACTATCCGGTTCTGAATCTGATTTATGTCCGATCAAGATCATCTCTCTCTGATGACGGGGGGGGGGGGGGGGGATCTTTGTCTGTCCATCCAATGAAATCCATGAATATGTAACGGTATCCACGGTATAGCAAAATCCATATCATGGCACAACATAAGACCGGTAGTCACGTTCATACCAGTATAGCGCCCACCCCTAGTCCACGCCCTCCTAAAACGGCTCATTTAAACACACCCAGGTTCCCAGGATCTTTTCCATCTGTCTGTTCCAAAGGTTAGAACTGAGCTGGGAAAAAAAGCATTTAAGTATGCTGCTCCTTCTACATGGAACAAGTTACAGAAATCCATGAAACTTAGTAAGCTGGTCTCATTGGTCGCTTTTAAGAGGATGTTAACTGACTTGGAGGCAGCCACATCCGGCTGTAGATGTTTTGCATTTAAACACACCCCACATGTCTACGATGTGGAAATATTTGCATAACATCGCCCAAATGTTCACGTAAAGAAAGAAGGCGTGGTTTCAGTAACGCAGTAGTGTTGATGCAGCCGTCTCAGGGAGACGCTGTGTGTTTCTATGCGAAAGCAAAAGCACTTTATTTGGCTTCTGAAAGTAGATGCATTTAGGAATCAATAAGATCACTTACAACAGAACAGCACAACCCAGATGTTATCGCAACGCATTTTATGGACGACCGTTTCGTGAACCTAGGAGAGGTAACCTAGGTAACTGACTTCGCTATGACAATCTGCCGCTTCTGAATCAGCTACTGTTATTAGTTTAAGTATTTGCTATTGACTGTTCAAATGCTGAGTTTTGCGCGTCGTGTGTGTGTCCGTGTGTGTGTGTGTGTGTGTGTGTGTGTGTGAGAGAGAGAGAGACACAGGGTCATATCACAGCACGTCAGCCATCTTAATCACGGCTTGTTTGCAAACACATACGAGCTTCATCACTGTGTCTGTCACGTGACTCTGTTCCTCTCTCAGGCTTGAACTGATGCTAAAAGGACATTATTAACTGTCTTTACATTCATTTTGAAAGCTGAAGCTGCGATTATGGAAAGGGGCGTTACATTTCCGCCGAGTGCTTGGGGTGTTCGGCCAATCACAATGCACTGTGCCAGTTGGCCAATCAGAGCAGACTGTGCTTGTCAGAAGGAGGGGCTTGTAGAAAACGAAGCGTTTGAGAGAGGCGGGGCATAGAGGAACTACAATAATGTACAGTATTTGAAAAATAATGTGTTTTCTGAACATTAAAGCATGTCAACATATTCTGTTACACCAAATACACAAATAATGATCTTTAAAAAAGCATCATATGACCCCTTTAGCATGAACTTTGTAACATCTGGAATGGCTTACGGAAGCAGCAGTCCTGTGGTTGTTGATGGTGTGTTTTGTCCTGTAGTTTGGTTGGGGATCATGCTTCCTGTTCTCGGGATGAAGGCTCTGTCTGCGTATGCCATCGCTTATCTGGACCGCCTGCTCACGTGAGTCTTCACTAGAGTTATAACTTTGAGTTCTGGACAGTCTGAACTGAAGCTCAGGTAATTTGTGTCTGTGTTTCAGTCTTCATGCCAACCTGACCAAAGGTTTCGGGATCATTGGGCCGAAGGAGTTCTTCCCGCTGCTGGACTTTGCTTACATGCCCAAAAACGCCCTGTCCCAGAGGTGAGACTCGCTGTGTGACGCACAGATCATTGTCCTGATTCAGATTCACATCCTGATTCAGATTCACATTCTGATTCACGTCCTGATTCACATTCACGTCCTGATTCATATTCACGTCCTGATTCATATTCACATCATGATTCACGTCCTGATTCATATTCACGTCCTGATTCATATTCACATCCTGATTCATATTCACATCCTGATTCACGTCCTGATTCATATTCACGTCCTGATTCATATTCACATCCTGATTCATATTCACGTCCTGATTCATGTCCTGATTCATATTCATGTCCTGATTCATATTCATGTCCTGATTCATATTCACGTCCTGATTCACATCCTGATTCATATTCACGTCCTGATTCATAGTCACATCCTGATTCATGTCCTGATTCACATCCTGATTCAGATTCACATCCTGATTCACATCCTGATTCACATTCACATCCTGATTCATTCACATCCTGATTCACATTCACATCCTGATTCAGATTCACATTCTGATTCACGTCCTGATTCACATTCACATCCTGATTCACGTCCTGATTCATATTCACATCCTGATTCATGTCCTGATTCATATTCACGTCCTGATTCATATTCACGTCCTGATTCATATTCACGTCCTGATTCATGTCCTGATTCATATTCATGTCCTGATTCATATTCACGTCCTGATTCATGTCCTGATTCACATCCTGATTCATATTCACGTCCTGATTCACATCCTGATTCATATTCACGTCCTGATTCATATTCACGTCCTGATTCATATTCACGTCCTGATTCATATTTACGTCCTGATTCATATCCTGATTCATATTCATGTCCTGATTCATATTCACGTCCTGATTCATGTCCTGATTCAGATTCACATCCTGATTCAGATTCACATTCTGATTCACGTCCTGATTCATATTCACGTCCTGATTCATATTCACATCCTGATTCATAGTCACGTCCTGATTCATGTCCTGATTCATATTCATGTCCTGATTCACATCCTGATTCATATTCACGTCCTGATTCATATTCACGTCCTGATTCATAGTCACATCCTGATTCATGTCCTGATTCACATCCTGATTC
>CM041805.1:34133161-34153161 GCA_023376895.1 Aspiorhynchus laticeps | reverse complement strand
TAATTAATGAATATTAATTATATATATATATATATATATATATATGTATAAATAATATATCAGTGAGTATAAAATAATCGTTTTTTTAATATTATGATTAATTAAAATGCTTTAGTTGAATAATAATAGTAATTATTGCAAAATTATTGTTCCTATAATATTATTTATTAAAATGAAATTCATGTAAAATATTAAAGAAATATATTTTATATAAATATTTTAATTTAATAATAATTGCTAAGTTTTATTATTATTATTATTTTTCATTCCAAATATCTACATAATAAAAAAATGTATTTACATTTATTTTTATTATTAATAATTGAAATTGAATTATTATTTTTATCGTATATAATATTATTATTATTATTATTAATAATAATAAAATATCAATATAAAATGTTACAACCAGATCTCACACAAACCTCTGTGTATTTGTGTCGGTGTTATTTTAGTATCTTTTTTTTTTCACTTTATTTAATTTTTTGTTCTTAATTATGTTTGTATAGTTTTATTTAACTTTGCTATATTCATGTAGTTATCTTAGTACTTGAAGTTACACTAAACTAATACATGTTTCCAGTTAAGTGTTTTCTGGTTTAGCCGCTCTGTGTAGATGTTAATCCAGTGTCACACTCCTCAGGTCCGAGCTCACACTCCGGAGAGTGTGTTTGAGCTGCTGGAGTGTGTGAAGCAGCTGCTGCTGTACGTCCAGGAGCACGTCCTCGTCCCGGCGCTTCAGTATCTGACCGCTGCGCTGCAGAGCGTCTGGAGGAGGCTGCAGGAGTCCTGCGAGTGAGTCACAACACACACACACACACACACACCAGTCCAGTTCTTCATACCTCGCTTAATACATCTGAGATGATCTGAAAGATGCCAGGCCCGTATTAATGAAGAATCAGCGCTAAGAGTTGCTCCTAGTAACAAAATAACGTATAAATGTGGGTGTTTCCTCTTAAAATTAAAGAAAGGATCCTAGTAAAGATGAAAGTGATTCTGAAAGCATCTTAACCCTTAAAAGAGGTCTTAAGATCTAAAAGTGTTATGAGTACTGAACGAGGACTTTTAAGAGGTTCTTTAGCAGCGGAGAAGATGAACCAAACATGAAGAGATGTCCTGACAGTGAGTTAATAACACGCTTCACATTAGAGTGATCTTATTAGAGATATGCTAATATCTCCGACACCGCGCAGAAATGGACGTAATCAGTACATTAACATATTTATCAGCTCTGCAGCAGCGATGATTTGGGTCTGTTACAGCACTTTCAGAACCTTATTGTGTTGCATCTAATATGTTAAGTATGACAGCATGGTAAATAACAAATAAAGAATATAATGTGTGTGTGTGTGTGTGAGAGAGAGTGTGTGTGTGTGTGTGAGAGAGAGAGAGAGAGAGAGAGTGTGTGAGTGTGTGTGTGAGAGTGTGTGTGTGAGTGTGTGTGTGCGCGAGTGTGTGTGTGTGTGTCCGTGTGTGTGTGTGTGTGTGTGTGTCTCTGTGTGTGTGTGTGTGTGTGTGTGTGTGTCTGTGTCTGTGTCTGTGTGTCTGTGTCTGTGTGTGTGTGTCTGTGTGTCTGTGTCTGTGTGTGTGTGTGTGTGTCTGTGTGTTTGTGTGTGTGAGAGAGTGTGTGTGTGTGTGTGAGAGAGAGTGTGTGTGTGTGTGTGTGAGAGAGAGTGTGTGTGTGAGAGTGTGTGCATGCGTGTGCGAGAGAGAGAGTGTGTGTGTGTCTGTGTGTGTGTGTGTGTGTGTGAGAGAGAGTGTGTGTGCGTGTGTGTGTGTGTGCGTGCGTGTGCGTACGAGAGAGAGAGAGTGTGTGTGAGTGTGCGTGCGAGAGAGAGTGTGTGTGTGTGTGTGTGTGTGTGTGAGAGTGTGTTTGTGTGAGAGTGTGTGTGAGAGTGTGTGTGTGAGTGTGTGTGTGTGTGTGTGTGTGTGTGTGTGAGTGTGTGTGTGTGTGTGTGTGAGTGTGGTAAAACCTGTAATTTCAAAGTGAACGCTTATAATAAACTCTACTCTTAAAAGCACTCTTTTATTTCCTTCTTTCTCTTCTTCAAAAGACTGTGTCATTAAGCTGTGTTCTGATTGGCTGATGTCGCTGCATGTGAAATGAGTTGATGTTTTGTGTGTGTGTAGCGGCGAGGTGTCTCTCCACTGCTTACAGAAGCACCTGAGATCCTTCAGCAACAGCACCTGGGTCTACCTGCAGGACGCCACGAGCCGCGCGCAGGAGCTGCTGTCGCGAGCGTGATGCAAACACACCTTCTTGTCAGTTTGCATGATTTTATATCTGTCGTACTGACGGTTCTGTCTTTTCATGGTGTTCTGTAGCTCTGTGTGGATCTCTAATGACTACTGCTGCTGGCTGAGCTCTGTACTTGAACACTGAACATTATTAATGTGATTGACCCGGACGCCACAATAGCAACGGTTGCTATGGAAACCGCGTTGTTGAAATACAATGTATCGTTTGAAGCAGGCGTGTGTCCTGTAACATGAGCTGATTTGTTACTTTGTAAATGATTTATAAATAAATAAAGCAATGCTGTTCAGTCCTGCTCGCTTCTTCTGTGATTGTTATTTTAATCTCATTGTGTAATGAAACCCTTCTGTTTAAAACATATCAACAAGCTGTATTTCTGTAAGAAACAAATCCATCATTAAGATGTTTTTAACTCCAACCCGAGTCCATAATGCGTAATAATGCTGAAAAAGTGTTCAGGAGAGAAATCTGCACAGATGCCAAAACAGCTCTAAACTAATATGTGTCTGGATTTTGATGAGAGAGACAACAGCAGGGGAAGAGTTATGGATTATGAACTCGTGTTTTAGTCATAAAATGCTGGATTTGTTTCAGCTTTTGTCTTCTCCAGATGTTAACGGAGTGCTGTGGATTATTGTGATGTTTTTATCAGCTCTCGTTCTGACGGCACCCATTCACTTGCATTGCTGAGGCACTAATGCAGAGATGTATTCTACAAACCTGATGAAGAAACAAACATCCTGATCTCAAGATGAACCGAGGTGAGCACGTTTTCAGCAAAAGTGTAATATTCATAAGTAATGTTATTCGCGTGCTGCTCCAGCTCCTTCGATAGCTCAGTTGGTAGAGCGGAGGACTGTAGCGGTGACTCCACTGGAATCCTTAGGTCGCTGGTTCGAATCCGGCTCGAAGGAGGAAAGTTATTTTTTTCTTAATTAACTTGTTTAACGTGCGAAGTTCGATTCAGTCGCACAAAGAAGCTCAAGATCAGTGGATAAAGTACCTGAAAGCAACACTTGAGTAAAATACAGATATCTTGCCAGAAAATGACTGGTAGAAGTTGAAGAATATTACTTGAGTCAATGTCTTAAAGTATGTGATATTTATTGTACTCTTTATCTAAACACCAAAACGCAAGTATTATTCTGATTTTATTACATTTAGAGTAAGTGGTGAATAGTGGATATAGCTACTGTATATAAGGCATCTATTGACACTCAGCATACTGAGGTAAAATATCTAAATGGAAAGTGTTTTTATTTAACAGTTAGTTAGGAAACATCACACATTTTCACCATTACGACTGTTCAATAGTTCTATAAACAGCTAAATGAACAAATACAATAATATTAGGTCACTTACAGTTTAGGTTTAACCACAGCAATTAGCTATTGCTGAATGATTCAGTGTTTGAACGAATCGGTTGAGTCAAAGATTCATTAGCCCACGCGTAAACATCTGATGATTCAGTGTGTGAACGAATCGAGTCAAAGATTCATTAGCCCACGCAGAAACATCTGATGATTCAGTGTTTGAACGAATCGAGTCAAAGATTCATTAGCCCACGCAGAAACATCTGATGATTCAGTGTGTGAACGAATCGAGTCAAAGATTCATTAGCCCACGCATAGACATCTGATGATTCAGTGTTTGAACGAATCGGTTGAGTCAAAGATTCATTAGCCCACGCATAAACATCTGATGATTCAGTGTTTGAACGAATCGGTTGAGTCAAAGATTCATTAGCCCACGCAGAAACATCTGATGATTCAGTGTTTGAACGAATCGGTTGAGTCAAAGATTCATTAGCCCACGCAGAAACATCTGATGATTCAGTGTTTGAACGAATCGAGTCAAAGATTCATTAGCCCACGCAGAAACATCTGATGATTCAGTGTTTGAACGAATCGGTTGAGTCAAAGATTCATTAGCCCACGCAGAAACATCTGATGATTCAGTGTTTGAACGAATCGGTTGAATGAACGACTCAATGACTCACTCATTAAAAGCTCACTACTGGCGTATTAATTTCAATTAATTCAATTAAATCATATTTGCAAAAAAAAAACATACATATACATACACACACGCATATATATATATATATATATATATATATAAACCCGATACAATAGAGCCCCCCCCACACATAACAAATCCCAATTTAACCCCTGATTGTACTTAAATATGAAAAGTATTTTTTACATTTACATTTAACATTTAATCATTTAGCAGACGCTTTTATCCAAAGCGACGTACAAATGAGGAGAACAATAGAAGCAATCAGACCATCGAGAGAGCAACAGTATACAAGTGTCATGACAAGTCTCAGTTAGTCTAGCACAGTACACGTAGCTAGGATTTTTTTTTTTTTTTTTTTTTTTTTTTTAAATAGAATAGGTAAGTTAGTATTAGTTAGTCAGGTGCTGGCGAAAAAGATGTGTCTTTAGATGTTTTTTGAAAATGGCTAAAGACTCAGCTGTTCGAATTGAGATCGGGAGGTCATTCCACCAGCTGGGCACAGACCAGGAAAAGGTCCGTGAGAGTGATTTGGTACCTCTTTGGGATGGCACCACAAGACGTCGTTCACTTTCAGAACGCAAGCTTCTGGAGGGCACATAAGTTTGAACCAGCGAGTTTAGGTATATTGGTGCAGTGGCAGTTGTGGTCTTGTAGGCAAACATCAGTACCTTGAATTTGATGCGAGCGGCTATTGGTAGCCAGTGTAACCTGATGAAGAGAGGGGTAACGTGAGCTTTTTTTGGCTCATTAAAGACCACTCTGGCTGCTGCATTCTGGATCAGTTGCAGAGGCTTGATAGTACATGCGGGAAGGCCCGCCAAGAGAGCATTACAATAGTCCAGTCTGGAGAGAACAAGAGCTTGGACAAGGAGTTGTGCAGCTTGCTCTTGCAGGAAGGGCCTAATCTTCCTAATGTTGTATAAGGCAAATCTGCAGGACCGGGCCGTTGTAGCAATATGGTCCGTGAAGCTTAACTGATCATCGATCACAACTCCAAGGTTCCTGGCAGTCCTGGAAGGAGTTATGGTTGATGAACCCAGCTGTATAGAGAAGTTGTGGTGAAGTGATGGGTTGGCAGAGAACACGAGCAGTTCTGTCTTAGCAAGATTGAGCTGAAGGTGATGGTCCATCATCCAGCTAGAAATGTCACTCAGACAGGCTGCAATGCGATCTGTTACCGTCGGATCATCTGGTTGGAATGAGAAGTAGAGTTGAGTGTCATCAGCATAGCAGTGGTAGGAAAAGCCATGCTTCTGAATAACCAATCCTAATGACGACATGTAGATGGAGAAGAGAAGTGGTCCAAGCACTGAGCCTTGAGGAACTCCAGTAGCAAGAAGTTGTGACTTTGAAACCTCACCCCTCCAAGACACCCTGAAGGACCTATCTGAGAGGTAAGACTCGAACCACAGGAGGGCGGTTCCTGAGATGCCCATCTTTCTGAGGATGGACATGAGGATCTGGTGGTTAACTGTGTAACCACCAGATATTTTTAATATTAAATGTACTTAAGTATTGAAAGTAAAAGTACAAGTAAATGCAAAATGGAAAAGGAGCTAATTTTATTTAAAAAAAAATAATGTTTAGTAATGTTTTAACTCTTTCTTCCATGTTGTATCTTTGGTTATGAATAAGAAGCACTTCATCTTTCATTCCATCATAAGAAAACATTTCTGGAATCTGCATCTGAAGTGATATTTACATGTATTTACACAGTTTATGTATCTCAGAGGAGACATATATGCATTTATCCTGCATTTACAAATACAGAAATAATGCTTTGTTTTAAACATCCGATTTCTGAAATGATTTTTAACATGAAATGTGAAATTAAACCTCCAGCAGGTGGCAGCACGTGACTGTTAATGAGTGAGTCATTGAGATTCAACCGATTCATTCAAACATCTGATTCATTCAGAAACAAAGCATTTTCAAAGGAGAATAACTGACTGTAGCATTGTTTTTCAGATAAACAAGTGTGTTTATTAAATATCTGCAAACATATTATGGTATTTGTATGTCAAAAACGTACATGAAGCACCTTTAATGAGTGAATCACTGAATCGTTTATTCAACCGATTCATTCAAACATCTGATTCATTCAGAAACAACGCATTTTCAAAGGAGAATAACTGACTGTAGCATTGTTTTTCAGATAAACAAGTGTGTTTATTAAATATCTGCAAACATATTATGGTATTTGTATGTCAAAAACGTACATGAAGCACCTTTAATGAGTGAATCACTGAATCGTTTATTCAACCGATTCGTTCAAACATCTGATTCATTCAGAAACAAAGCATTTTCAAAGGAGAATAACTGACTTTAGCATTGTTTTTCAGATAAACAAGTGTGTTTATTAAATATCTGCAAACATATTATGGTATTTGTATGTCAAAAACGTACATGAAGCAGCTATAATGAGTGAATCACTGAATCATTTATTCAACCGATTCATTCAAACATCTGATTCATTCAGAAACAAACCATTTTCAAAGGAGAATAACTGACTTTAGCATTGTTTTTCAGATAAACAAGTGTGTTTATTAAATATCTGCAAACATATTATGGTATTTGTATGTCAAAAACGCACATGAAGCACCTTTAATGAGTGAATCACTGAATCATTTATTCAACCGATTCGTTCAAACATCTGATTCATTCAGAAACAACGCATTTTCAAAGGAGAATAACTGACTGTAGCATTGTTTTTCAGATAAACAAGTGTGTTTATTAAATATCTGCAAACATATTATGGTATTTGTATGTCAAAAACGTACATGAAGCACCTTTAATGAGTGAATCACTGAATCATTTATTCAACCGATTCATTCAAACATCTGATTCATTCAGAAACAACGCATTTTCAAAGGAGAATAACTGACTTTAGCATTGTTTTTCAGATAAACAAGTGTGTTTATTAAATATCTGCAAACATATTATGGTATTTGTATGTCAAAAACGTACATGAAGCACCTTTAATGAGTGAATCACTGAATCATTTATTCAACCGATTCATTCAAACATCTGATTCATTCAGAAACAACGCATTTTCAAAGGAGAATAACTGACTGTAGCATTGTTTTTCAGATAAACAAGTGTGTTTATTAAATATCTGCAAACATATTATGGTATTTGTATGTCAAAAACGTACATGAAGCAGCTATAATGAGTGAATCACTGAATCGTTTATTCAACCGATTCATTCAAACATCTGATTCATTCAGAAACAAAGCATTTTCAAAGGAGAATAACTGACTTTAGCATTGTTTTTCAGATAAACAAGTGTGTTTATTAAATATCTGCAAACATATTATGGTATTTGTATGTCAAAAACGTACATGAAGCACCTTTAATGAGTGAATCACTGAATCGTTTATTCAACCGATTCATTCAAACATCTGATTCATTCAGAAACAACGCATTTTCAAAGGAGAATAACTGACTTTAGCATTGTTTTTCAGATAAACAAGTGTGTTTATTAAATATCTGCAAACATATTATGGTATTTGTATGTCAAAAACGTACATGAAGCACCTTTAATGAGTGAATCACTGAATCGTTTATTCAACCGATTCATTCAAACATCTGATTCATTCAGAAACAAAGCATTTTCAAAGGAGAATAACTGACTTTAGCATTGTTTTTCAGATAAACAAGTGTGTTTATTAAATATCTGCAAACATATTATGGTATTTGTATGTCAAAAACGTACATGAAGCAGCTATAATGAGTGAATCACTGAATCGTTTATTCAACCGATTCATTCAAACATCTGATTCATTCAGAAACAAAGCATTTTCAAAGGAGAATAACTGACTGTAGCATTGTTTTTCAGATAAACAAGTGTGTTTATTAAATATCTGCAAACATATTATGGTATTTGTATGTCAAAAACGTACATGAAGCAGCTATAATGAGTGAATCACTGAATCGTTTATTCAACCGATTCATTCAAACATCTGATTCATTCAGAAACAAAGCATTTTCAAAGGAGAATAACTGACTTTAGCATTGTTTTTCAGATAAACAAGTGTGTTTATTAAATATCTGCAAACATATTATGGTATTTGTATGTCAAAAACGTACATGAAGCACCTTTAATGAGTGAATCACTGAATCGTTTATTCAACCGATTCATTCAAACATCTGATTCATTCAGAAACAAAGCATTTTCAAAGGAGAATAACTGACTGTAGCATTGTTTTTCAGATAAACAAGTGTGTTTATTAAATATCTGCAAACATATTATGGTATTTGTATGTCAAAAACGTACATGAAGCAGCTATAATGAGTGAATCACTGAATCGTTTATTCAACCGATTCATTCAAACATCTGATTCATTCAGAAACAAAGCATTTTCAAAGGAGAATAACTGACTTTAGCATTGTTTTTCAGATAAACAAGTGTGTTTATTAAATATCTGCAAACATATTATGGTATTTGTATGTCAAAAACGTACATGAAGCAGCTTTAATGAGTGAATCACTGAATCATTTATTCAACCGATTCATTCAAACATCTGATTCATTCAGAAACAAAGCATTTTCAAAGGAGAATAACTGACTTTAGCATTGTTTTTCAGATAAACAAGTGTGTTTATTAAATATCTGCAAACATATTATGGTATTTGTATGTCAAAAACGTACATGAAGCACCTTTAATGAGTGAATCACTGAATCGTTTATTCAACCGATTCGTTCTAAAAGCTGACTCGTTCACTAAGTAAACAGCGTCTGTTGCTCAGAGACGCAAAACAATATTTTGGAACTATTTTTGTGTGCAAAATTGAGCAAAAACAAGCATTATTGTGTCTAAAATATAAGTCACTTAATGCTAACTTTATTAAACATGCATAAAATGATTATTAAATTGGTTATTTGTTGAGAAAACAGCACTCTTTGTGTGATACAGATTAACTATATTAAATTATATAAATATAAAAAGCATACAGCTACAATTTAGACTGCCTTGAGTTTTGCGTATTAATAGAGTAATAAATCACGTGCGTGTGATTTGCTGATATTCTCGATGGCGCACATCATATAAACAACACTTATTATTGCAGAAGATATACTGTATATCACATAACCCAGTGGAAATGATATTAAAATTATGCACGCACTTGTTTACATGAGGAGTCTAACTTGCGATCGCGAGACCACTGATTCGTCAAACCTGCTGTCTGTGTTCTTCTGACTTTATTTTATAGTAAGTAACGAATATGTATACAAACATAGTCAAAGTATACATTTTAATTATGAAATGTAACGTTAGTGGAGTAAAAGTGAAAGCTGATAGAAATATAGAAACTCAAGTAAAGTGCAGATGATCCCTAAAAATGCTTAAGTACTGTAGTGAAGTATTATTACTTAGTTACATTACACCACTGCTCAAAATAACGGTATGAACACATTCAGAGCAGATGAACTGGTTTAACTGGTTAACGATTTGAACGGCACTTTCGTTACTGGACACTTCACGCAGTGTTTTACAGTCTCTGACTAACTTTCCAAACTGGTCTACGCGGGTTT
This sequence comes from Aspiorhynchus laticeps, assembly GCA_023376895.1. Classification (NCBI taxonomy): domain Eukaryota; kingdom Metazoa; phylum Chordata; class Actinopteri; order Cypriniformes; family Cyprinidae; genus Aspiorhynchus; species Aspiorhynchus laticeps. Next base: position 34,143,344 of record CM041805.1, on the reverse strand, counting down.
AATATTGCTGTAAGACTATCTTGACTTAGAAGCTAATTTAAGTATTTAATTAGTGGAATAAAGTGCATTTTAATACATAATTTCTCGAGCGCTAAGTATGTAGTACGTAGTGTAGTATGGAGTAGTACGCACTACAAGGGGGGTTAGCTCAGATGGTAGAGCGCTCGCTGCGCAAAGGAAGGGGCCCAATCTTTGAGCTCCCGCCCGCGGGCGAAAAAGACGCAGAACACGGGAGAACGCGACAAATACCCCCCGCGACAGCATTCGGGCTACGTTCCGGGCGACACGGAGGAGTTTTAGTCACATGTGTCACAAGTCACCCTCCGCGAGCTGGATTCGAACCCCTTCGTCTGCGCGACCGAGTCGTTTTCGAAGTCCGGTTCTGAATCAAATGATTCGCGATCCGATCGGAGCGCTTCGAATCAGTGAATCATCACGTGGACAGTATATGTCAATATAAGGACACGCCCTGGACATTACATTGATTGATAGTTATTATTTTGTGTAATTATTTTTTCAAAAGTATATGACCTGTTTATGTTTAGGGTTAAATAAAATGAATAAAAATGTTTCAGTAGTTGATTGATATTTATTATTTTGTGTAATTATTTTTAAAAAGCATATTACATGTTTATGTTTATGGTTAAAATGAATAAAAATGTTTCTTTAAAGATGTTTTTGTGTGTGTGTGGGATATGATTTGATTGATATGATTTATCAGATTTAATTTATCTGATCAAAAGAGACTTCAAATGTTCCAATGTAAAATGTTTTATTAAAACGAATACACATAATATATACAAAATCTATACAGGAAAGAAATTATTTATTGAGGATACAGGACAATATGAAAGACCATGTAATATAATATATACAGGAAATAAATTGAGGAGGATACATGACAATAAAAGTGGGCCCATGTAATATATACAAGAATGATATTGTTTATTGAGGAGGTGGACTTTGGCCTTTATTTTGCTGGCGCTGTTCTGCCAACCAGTCATCTAAAGACTTTCCATCCGAGGCACGTGAGCAGAATGTGGCATTACCATATCGGCTATGACCAAACTCTTTTGTTTTGGGCTGCCCACATTTGCTGCAGATGTTAAACGTAACCCCTCGCACATATTTCCTCTTATGGACTCCGCTCTCCTCCTCCTGAGCGCGCCGGCGCCTGTTCCTCTGGGTGTAACGGGACACAGGAGCATCAGACGCAGGAGCAGGCGGAGCAGCAGAAGAGGGAATCACCATTGACACAGTCATCTCCGGGTTAAGGACTAGTGTGCCTAACAATGACCCAGGTGCTGAAATGGGCTGCACGACTCCTGGTGCTGTGGGGGCAGGTGCAATGGGGCACTGCGCGGTGGCAGCAGCGGGCCGTCGACCTGGTCGCAGAATTGGAGCCTGTCCTTCTCGATTTGGCAGAAGGATAAATGGATGTTTTGGGCCTGATGTCGATGGCGCTTCATCCATTTTTTCCCTCGGCGGAGGAAGCTGAGTATGGGCCACAGCAATTGGCTCAGGTGGAGTCAGTCCCTGAGCGAGGACACTCATTTCCTGATCCTTCTGCCGCCGCTGAAACCTGAAAATAAACGACTTGTATTATATATATGTTTAAAAGTATTCAGCTCATTTGAAGCAAATAATGTGCCTTGCTCACCACTGAATGAGTGTCTTCTGGTTTAGCTCAAACAGCTGGATCATGGTTTCATCCATCAGCCTGCGACTGTTAAGCACCAGCTCTCGGATGTGGTGGTAATCCGAGAGGATTTTAGACCACCTGGGGGTGCAAACTCCAGCCTTCTTGGTCGGCGACTTGTGTAAAGCACAAAGCTGGATACAAATGGCCTCAACCAAGCGGCTGGTGTTGGGCCACTGCGCTGGACCCCCAGGATGTCCAATCAGACACCGTTTCACACTCTCCACACCCGGTGTGACTCCGGACCGCTTCGGTGCTTTAAAGCGCCCGTGTGTGAGCTGAGGCTGATGTCGAGGCTGATAGTTGACCCGCTGTTTGTCAGTATCAGGAAGAGCTGTCCACAGCTGGATGACCTCTGTTACCTGCAGGTCAGTGAGGTAAGGAGCCTCACGGAGACCCACCAGGTAACCAGCCAGATCCTGGACCTTGTCCCACCCAGCGATGCCATCGGGTCCAATGACTGCTCCCTAGTAAATGCAGATTAATGTTAATATGTGGAATAAATAAGATTGGAATTAAATAAAGCCCTTAAAGTGTCTTACCTGAGCCTCGGCGGAGAGACTGCTTCCAGGCTGTGACAGCACTGAAGGGGCAAGATGCTGTCCTTCCCCTCCAGATGATGTGGACGGCTCAGCCGGTGACGCTGGGGACTGAGGCAGAGGCAAAGATGAGGGGCGGATTTCATCCTCGTCCAGCACTGGAACTGTGATGTCCTCCATGATCTCTTCCTCAAACCCCTCATCTTGCAGGTCCTGGTCATCAACTCCCTCCACCAGCCGGTCTTCCTCCTCTGGGTTCTGGAGCACTGGAGTCAGTGTTTTGCCAGTCTGGCTGTAAAGGTACTCCATTCCCAGCAATTCACCTGCAAGAATAAAATGGGGAAAAAGAAAGTGTTCTTAATATTTTGTCTAGTACATTAAGACCCCACCAACGTGAAACAGGTTTTCACTTCTAAAGCTCTAAAAACCTTACTGACTGATGTTTTAGTGCATTTCCGGCAAATATGGAAATAATAACTAACCCTAAACCTACCAGTCTGCTCTGAGAGTTAGTTGCAAATTAATGAGAATTAGTTTACATGTAGTTACTTATAGTTAGTAGAATGTATAAAGTGGACTATCAAAATAAAGTGTAACCGTTTATATGCATAATAGTCACCCTAGAATGTGATGAAACAGAGTTTAATATAGCTGGGCTATTTGTGACCGACCATAAGACACAATTTTTCACACACTTTTCCAAAAAAAATATATATATATTGATTATTTCAAAGGGTTACTAATGACACATCATCTGGATATTTTTATGTCTGGGATTAAACAGGTTAAAGGCTAAATAGATAATTTAGTAGATTATTACAAAAGAAGAAATGAATGAATTTCTTGCCTGTATATGCTCCAGGAGGGCGATAGTGCTCATCCCAGGGCTTCCTAAAGACTGCTCGGCTGAGCTGGTCCACAGCCTCTCTCATGGCACTGCCATATGACCGGATGGAGGGCGTTCCTTTAATAGCGTCTTCCATCCGGTCATCATTCCAACGCATCAAGCCCTCAAGAAGATAGGCACTGGCACTGGTTCCTAAAAGTTAATAAACAAAAAAGGCTTTTATATGTCTTCATAAGATGTGTACTACACATGAAGTAACATGTAATAGAGTAATGTAGTTACATCAAAAATGATTGTCATTATAACCAGAGTTACTACAGTAAAAGAACAGTGTTTTTTTTATTAATGTGACATTACTGTAAACTAATGGAAGCAGTTACAGTGCTTATATGTTTATGAGTGTGTAATAATACCTGGAATAAAACGGTTCAGGTGGAGGTGGAACGGTTGGACAGGTATCCCTGATATATCAAATATGTAAAGTCAAAATATGAAGTCTGAAATGTCCAATGCTGTCGTCTTAAACCATGACTGTATTACAATAAATAAATGGGGTGCACAACTGTGTTTAGTATTTTATATGCTATTACAGTTGTTATTAATATTTTAAATTAGCTTTATATTTTCAGTCTTTATTTTAATTTTAGTTCAATATTTTTTTTTTTTTTTTCAATCACTATTTAGGTTAATTTTATTTAATTTTTTTAGTTCGTAATTTTAGTGCTTCATTTTATTTAGTTTAACTTTCTCATTTAATATTTATATTTATGTAATTTAATTTCAGCTTTGTTTCAGTTAACAATAAAGTTATTAATAGCTGTAGTTAATAATATGCTGCAAGACAATCACATAATATGATCTGTGCTAAGTTTACTTTATTTACAGAGTCTGACAATAATAAACAAATAAATAGAATTAAAAGCATGAATTTAACTTATGAAAAGCAGGAGGGTTTGACCATTTGAAAACGAGGAATTTATTCCATAAATATTAGTATTGTAACTAACTAAATACAATTATTTTAATTATTTACTTATAATATAATGCATTATATATATATTTTTCATATTATCAAATAGTCATATTTTATTTTACAGAAATTATAACATAAAACTAATATATTTGTCTTCATTTTTATAATTAAAGCAACAACAGCTGCAATAATACTAATAATTATTGTTGTTGTTGCTGTTATTAACGATAATAACATTAATATTATTATTATTAATCGATTTTATTAGGTAAAACACAAGTTTTAATGTAATTTGGGGTGCTGGTAACGATTCTAGGGGCACGGTGGCTCGGAGGAGGTCACTAGTATTATTACCAAATATAATAATTGTTGTTTAATCATTATAAAATCTCAAGCGGCGTTGCGTAACGTTACGTACGAAATGCTTACGTCATGCGCCTGGCGTCGTATAAAGTAGTTATAAATCATGACTTTGCACACAATACACACATCATTGTTGACAGAAATGTAGCTTAATTAACAGACGGATGATGATTTAACTTATCTGATCAGTAGCGACGTGTTTTCTGTATATCACGGGAAAAGTTATAGGTTCACTGGTACTGAAGAAAACGTGTGCTATATGCTAGCTTCATTTTCCAAAAAATACACGCTGTATATGAACAAATAATGAGTGATATTCAATAATGAAGTAAACAACCGTACCCTTACCTTTTTCAAAGACGACAATAACAGCGGTCGACGGCGATTGGTCAAAAGTAAGCCCCAGAGTGATACGCGATTGGTCAAAAGTAAGCCACCGGAGAGAAACGCGATTGGTCAAATGTAAGCCCCAGAGTGATACGCGATTGGTCAAAAGTAAGCCCCGGAGACAAACGCGATTGGCTAACGTGGGCTTACTTTGGGCTTACTTTGGCTCAAACGGTGGGATGCAGTAGGCGCAAGCGAGAGGTAGCGGGATCGATGCCCGCATCCTCCAAATCTTTTCAATATGAATAAATATGAAAATATGAAAAGTAAACAACTCGCACTGAATTAAATATAAAAAAAATATACATCGAATCTTGCATCTGAGTATTACAAACATGTGTATAATCTAATTTTGGGATAATTTACAAAAAATATAAAATCGTAGAAGCTCGACAAGCATTAAAAAATTAATTTTAAGATGTTTTATTATTGTTTACACGCCTTTTACTGTTATTACGTACTTGGAATCAAACTGACCAATCGCTACGCGCGGAGCTGTTACCGAGCCAATCAGCTGTCGCTGCGCAGCGCTCGCGAGCCAATCAGCGGTCAGATCGCTGTTGCTGTGAGTCAGGTTTGTTTAGGTTTAAAGAGTCGCTGAGGAGGACGGAATAAACACAGGTATTTAATCTCAACACAGCGATGACAAACGCATGCTTGCTTTGAATTGTGTTTAGATGTCTTTGCTGCTCTCGTCAGACGTGTTTTGTTTGATAATAAAGCTGGTTTTGTTATGAAATCGCTGCAGTAAAGCTAACAGTTAGCGAATGCTAACCAACACTAGCTGCCGCAGCTTCAGCGAAACTAGCATATGTTTATGATTTCGCGATAAAGAATGATATAGGCTCGAATAACATGTTTGAATCACGTTATGTCACCTACAAAAGCGTACCGTGGTACAGAGATGATTTCTGATGACAATACCGTGCTATTGTTTGATTATTAGAACGTTAGTCATACATCACTGCGACTGGAACGTCATATTATTGTCCAAAACAACGACAATTATGTTGAATATTAATAAATAATGTACCGCAGTACCAGGGTTTTACCATGTTTTTGTACATTTCAGCAAGCTTCAAAGAAAATTAAAACAAAAAATCACAAAATTTATGAAAATTATAGAAATTATGAACAGGATAAATATGTTTATACTATAAATATTATATAAAAAGTGAAAAACTTTAATTTTACAAAAGGAGAATAATGCAAAATGTTTCAATAACACATGTAGCGTTTATTTAGTATTTAAAATAATGCAAAATGTGCAATAAAACATATTGTGGTTATTTAAAATGTAAAAAATAAATAAATGCGCAATAAAATATATAGTGTTTGTTTAATATTTCAAAAAATTTAATAATGCAAACTGTGTAATAAAATATGTAGTGTGCATTCAACATTTAAAAATGAAAGTAATGTGATTTGCAATAAAATATTATGTTTTTTAGCATTTAAAAAATGCAAATAATACAAAATGTGCAATAAAATAAATCAAAAATAAAGTGTGCATTCTGTAATGTTGCAGAAATGTTAGAACGGTGGAGTTTTTTGTGTGAAATCTGATAAACCCACCAAGTACATCAAACTTCATCTGTGTGTGTGTGTGAGAGAGAGAGAGAGAGTGTGTGTGTGTGTGTGTGTGTGTGTGTGTGTGTGTGTGTGTGTGTGTGTGTGTGTGTGTGTGAGAGTGAGTGAGTGAGTGTGTGTTTTCTGGCTAATGCAGGATTGATTACAGAAGCAGGAGACACTGGATCTGCTGTGTGTGTGTGTGTTACGGGCTGATGTCGGGGTCAGAGGTCACTGACGGTGTGTGTCTGGTTTGTTGTTCAGGTGTGGAGATGAAGAGTCTCAGCACTGCATGAGCATCATGGAGTTCCGCTTCGGGAGCATCGTGTTCAGCTCGCGCTTCGACTCGGGGAATCTGGGCCGCGTGGAGCGAGTGGAGCGATCCGAATCCAGCGCCTCAGCGCCACCGCCGCAGCCCGACTACGAGTTCAATGTCTGGACCAGACCCGACTGCGCCAGCACCGAGTTCGAGAACGGCAACCGGTACTACATCACATGCCCATCACTTGCCCATCACTTGCCCATCACTTGCCCATCACATGCCCATCACTTGCCCATCACTTGCCCATCACTTGCCCATCACATGACCATCACTTGCCCATCACATTACCATCACATTACCATCACATGCCCATCACTTGCCCATCACATTACCATCACATGACCATCACTTGCCCATCACATGACCATCACATGCCCATCACATTACCATCACATTACCATCACATGCCCATCACTTGCCCATCACATTACCATCACATGACCATCACATGACCATCACTTGCCCATCACTTGCCCATCACATGACCATCACATGCCCATCACATGCCCATCACATGCCCATCACTTGCCCATCACATGCCCATCACGTGCCCATCACATTACCATCACTTGCCCATCACTTGCCCATCACATGACCATCACATGACCATCACTTGCCCATCACATGACCATCACATACCCATCACATGCCCATCACATGCCCATCACTTGCCCATCACTTGCCCATCACATGCCCATCACATGCCCATCACTTGCCCATCACATGACCATCACTTGCCCATCACTTGCCCATCACATGACCATCACTTGCCCATCACATGACCATCACTTGCCCATCACATGCCCATCACATGCCCATCACTTGCCCATCACTTGCCCATCACTTGCCCATCACATGACCATCACATGACCATCACATTCAGATCTGAGAGACACTGCTGGACATCTTCAGCATCAGTCAAAATGAAATTAAAATCACTGAAATTTTGGACTGAAAATATCATAAATAAGCATTAAATGAAATAAATTAACATATTAATGTTTCAAATACATTAATCTATAAATAATTTATTAAAAGTGAAAAAAAAGCAAAAATGCAATAAATTATTTAGTTAATTTAAATATTTAAAAAATGAAAATAATGCACAATATGCAATAAAATATAGAGTATTTATTGAACATTTCAAAAATAAAATAATGCAAAATATGCAATAAATTATGTAGAGTTTATTTAAATATTTCAAAAATTAAAATAATGCACAATATGCAATAAATTATGTGGAGTTTATTTAAATATTTCAAAAATAAAATAATGCAAAATATGCAATAAAATATACAATATTTTTTTAACATTTCAAAAATAAAATAATGCAGAATATGCAATAAATTATGTAGAGTTTATTTAAATATTTCAAAAATAAAATAATGCAAAACATGCAATAAAATATACAGTATTTATTGAACATTTCAAAAATAAAATAATGCAGAATATGCTATAAAATTTATAGTATTTATTGAACATTTCAAAAATAAAATAATGCAAAATATGCAATAAATTATGTAGAGTTTATTTAAATATTTCAAAAATAAAATAATGCAGAATATGCTATAAAATGTATAGTATTTATTGAACATTTCAAAAATAAAATAATGCAAAACATGCAATAAATTATGTAGAGTTTATTTAAATATTTAAAAAATAAAATAATGCAAAATATGCAATAAAATATACAGTATTTATTGAACATTTCAAAATTAAAATAATGCAGAATATGCAATAAATTATGTAGAGTTTATTTAAATATTTCAAAATTAAAATAATGCAAAATATGCAATAAAATATACAATATTGTTTTAACATTTCAAAAATAAAATAATGCAGAATATGCAATAAATTATGTAGAGTTTATTTAAATATTTCAAAAATGAAAATAATGCAGAATATGCAATAAATGATACAGTATTTATTGAACATTTAAAAAATAAAATAATGCAAAATGTGCAAGAATATATTAAGTTTTTGTCAAAAAAGTTTTTATTCAGTCATCAAATAACCTTGCAATAATCACAAGTTCCAGGATTAATTTTCTATGAAAACAAGTTTTTATTAAAGCCACAGTTTAAATGTTTATATTTCAACAGTGAATTGGAGTAGAAACAGAATTATATCATTGATATAAAAACTGAGATGTATATCTATATACAACTCGGTTTTATTCGTGTTGATGAATAATTTAATAGATTAGTAAATTAGATTTTATTGTTGGCTGGATGAAACGTTCTGAGTTTTGGTAAGAAATGAATGTCGTTAATTGACTTGTTTCACATTAATCAGTGCATGTGAGAGACGTGATCTGTGTGTTCGACAGCTCGTGGTTTTACTTCAGCGTTCGTGGGATGTTGCCGGGCAAACTTCTGAAGATCAACATGATGAACATGAACAAACAGAGCAAGCTTTACTCGCAGGGCATGACTCCGTTCGTCCGCTCGCTGCCGGTCAGAGCGCGCTGGGAGAGAGTCCGTGACAGACCTGCCTTCCAGGTGCTGAGAAACACACCTGCTGACCACGTCCAGAACAAACATCTCCTGATCATTTACTGACCCTCGTGTCGTACAAGATGTTCATGTCTTTCTTCAGTCGCAAAAGAAATGAGTTTGTTGATTTTTCTCCACATAGTGGACTTCAATGGTGGCCAGTGATTTGACCCCAGCCGAGGAATAAGAGTCTTATCTAACCAAACCATCGATCATTTTCTGAAAAAATGAATATTTATACACTTTTTAAGCACAAATGCTGGGCTGGCGTTAGCTCTGTGATGCGTGTCGTCACACGTCACGTAATCCTGTTGTAGTTCAGTTAAAAACTCATCTCATTTTCCACAAGCTCATATGATTCTTTAGAGTCTTAATGAAAAGTCTATAACATACTTTGTTTAAAATTTCTCAGTGGTAGTGTAAAAAACACCTTCTTTACTCTGTCAAAATCAGCTGTTTTCATCAAGCCGTTTTTTAGTGCATGTTGCTTTAAATGCTAATGAGCTCTGCTGACTCCGCCCCTCTCGACAAGCAGTACTGTTAACATCAGTCGTGAAACTGGCTAACTAGTACATTATTAGGAAAGGCGATTTGCAAAGATTCATAAAAAATGTTACACTCACTTCTTCTGTAGATGAAGCTGGATCACGAATGATTCGAGCGAACATAGATGCGTTTATGCAGATCGGCGATTTTACTTAAAAGCGAAAGTAACGTTAAAGGGATCCCCGGGTATTAAGACACGTATGGCAGAGCATGTGAGCGGAGCTGAGCGGTGAGAATTCCCGCTCCGCGCTCACGTGGGTGTTCGCTCCCCCGCTCAAAGTCACAGCAGACCGCTCCGCTCATTTCCGCTCCCCGCTCACCTACAATTTCATCCCGCTCCGGTGAAATCGTTCCACGCTCGCTCACATTTAAAATTCCTCTGCATCCTAACACCTGCCGTTTTCAACCGAAGCCTTGGGACACACTGTCTGCGTGACGGACGT
>CM041805.1:34120661-34128161 GCA_023376895.1 Aspiorhynchus laticeps | reverse complement strand
TATCACCATATAATTTTCCTTTATGAAGAGTTCGATATAACAATCCACACATCGCCATCATTTACCATGGATTTACTGTAGTAACACTCACTGCACCATGGTATTGTGGCAGAAATGTGGGATATTCACATTGAATTTTATTACAGGAGTAATGGTATATTTATAGTGTATGCATTTGTGATTAAGTGCATGTGTGCATTTATACTGAATGTTTTAGACTACTGTTTTTCATACAAATAGGCTCCTAAAAGCCATAGTTATATTTTTACCATGGTATTGAGGTGCTATATGTGTGGTTTTAACTGTGTTTATCATAATTTAAATGTATGCTACTATGGGAGACCAATGCTTGATAAAAAAACTTGGTCAGAATAAATATAAAACTGAAGTTGCTACAATTTTTACAGATGTTAAAAATGAACAAAAATGTACCTCTGCATCCGAACACAAGCTACTATCAAATGTGCATTTCTAAGAGACAAAAAAGTTATATTATTATTATTAATATTATCAGGCAACCCGAACCTGTTTCTTGATTTGAAACGATATCACTCATTAGAGCATGCAACTAGAGGTCTTCACGGGTCCAAAAATTCGTACCCGAAGAGACCCGTAAATATGCTGCACGGAACCGACCCGGACCCGTATTTTATTTGAAAGTGGGACCCGAACCCGTGCAGACCCGAGAAATGCCTTAAACGTACCACCCGGACCCGACGCGGACCCGACCATTATTCAAAAGTTGGACCCGAACACGGCTGGGAAGACACAGACCTGACTGCACCCGTCCCGATCGGCACATATTGCACAGCAAATGCTATGAAGTCAATACATTTACATTTATGCATTTAGCAGACGCTTTTATCCAAAGCGACTTACAGTGCATTCAGGCTATACATGTTTTATCACTATGTGTGTTCCCTGGGAATCGAACCCACAACCTTTTGCGCTGCTAACGCAATGCTCTACCACTGAGCCACAGGAACTCTCAATAAACAAGTTGCGAAAGAAAAACAACCTTTTTGCCTTAACCACTAGTTTCCCTGACTGCGATGCAATCCTCCTTGCCAATACATGTCCCTCCATGTTAGTCTGTTCCTCTCTCTTGCCGTCTGAAAGACTCTTAATGCACTCATTATTCCAGCTTAAAAGTACTTGCTGTCACGGAGACGGATGACTAATGCAACTTCGCAGTTTTTTTTTTCATCTGGAGTCAGCTTCGACTGTTACGTTTCCCCTTTTGATCTACAATAACGATACTTTTTGTTGGTTGTAATAAAGACTCGGAGCAATTAATTTTTTTAGCAAAAAACGCACAGAATTATAAGTTCGTTACACTCTACTGCGTGCGTGTTCAATAACAGGTGCGTCTCTTCAGTTTTGTTTCAGCTTTTTTTTCACATCACTCATGAAGGAATCCATGATTGCAGTACTAACATTAACTCCGTGCGCGCTGTTTCTGGCGGCTGAGGTAACGCGTGTTTTTTTCTTCCACCTTATTTCCCGCTCACACTTTTCTCATCCTAATTGTACAAACTGCAAGTTACACACACGCATGCTGACTGACGCTGATCTCTGGCGGGTGCGGTGTTCTCCGATCGACTCGGGTATTACACACGATGTTAAACAGACCCGGGACCCGAAGTAATAGATTGGGACCCGACCCGGACCCGACTGACCTTTTAAAATATAGACCCGAACCCGTACGGGTCCCGGGTCCTCCGTGAAGACCTCTACATGCAACATCTAAGAAATTAATTTCTCTAGTTAGATATTTGTGTTGATAAGGAAAATGAATGGTCTGGTTTCTACAACTTTCACTTTGGAGCAAAATTCTGGGTTTAAACTTGAAAGAAATAAAGATTTGACATTTATCGTGATAATTATCGATATCGACTGATATGAAAAAAATTATCGTGATCAGTTTTTTGGCCATATCGCCCAGCCCTAACAATAGATCACGAGCTTCAGAGCGTGTGAAACGTGGTCATGTGATCTTATTATCAGAGCCTGCTGTTTACAACACAGTTCTGGGAGTTAATTATAACGAAGCACTTTGACGAGATTGTCCAGTTTTACGCTCATCGTCTCTTTTTTGATGCACATTAAGGAATTTATTTGGTAAAAGTGTTTCTATTGTAGTTTATGCGCATGTTTTCTTATTGGATAAGAGATTTATTCTACTTTGTTGAGAGCATACGTTTGTTTTATGTGCATTTTTAGATTTTATGCACATCTTGCGTTTCAATCCAGAGTTTTTTTATGCGATATTCCAAAATGAGCATAAACATATCTTGTGTGTGTGTCTGTGTCTGTGTGTGTGTGTGTGTGTGTGTGTGTCTGTGTCTGTGTGTGTCTGTGTGTCTGTGTCTGTCTGTGTGTGTGTGTCTGTGTGTCTGTGTCTGTGTGTGTGTGTGTGTCTGTGTGTGTGTGTGTGTCTGTGTCTGTGTCTGTGTGTGTGTCTGTGTGTGTCTGTGTGTGTGTCTGTGTCTGTGTGTGTGTGTGTGTCTGTGTCTGCGTGTCTGTGTGTGTGTGTGTGTCTGTGTCTGTGTGTGTGTGTGTCTGTGTGTGTGTGTCTGTGTGTCTGTGTCTGTGTGTGTGTGTGTCTGTGTGTGTGTCTGTGTGTGTCTGTGTCTGTGTCTGTGTCTGTGTGTGTGTCTGTGTGTGTCTGTGTCTGTGTGTGTGTCTGTGTGTGTGTCTGTGTCTGTGTCTGCGTGTCTGTGTCTGTGTGTCTGTGTCTGTGTGTGTGTCTGTGTCTGTGTGTCTGTGTCTGTGTGTCTGTGTGTGTGTCTGTGTGTGTCTGTGTCTGTGTGTGTGTGTGTGTGTGTGTGTGTGTGTGTGTGTCTGTGTGTGTGTGTGTGTGTGTGTCTGTGTGTGTGTCTGTGTGTGTCTGTGTCTGTGTCTGTGTGTGTGTGTCTGTGTGTGTGTGTGTGTCTGTGTGTGTGTGTGTCTGTGTCTGTGTCTGTGTCTGTGTCTGTCTGTGTCTGTGTGTGTGTCTGTGTGTGTGTCTGTGTGTGTCTGTGTCTGTGTGTGTGTCTGTGTCTGTGTGTGTGTCTGTGTCTGTGTGTCTGTGTCTGTGTGTCTGTGTGTGTGTCTGTGTGTGTCTGTGTCTGTGTGTGTGTGTGTGTGTGTGTGTGTGTGTGTGTGTCTGTGTGTGTGTGTGTGTGTGTGTGTGTGTCTGTGTGTGTGTCTGTGTGTGTCTGTGTCTGTGTGTGTGTCTGTGTCTGTGTGTGTGTGTGTGTCTGTGTGTGTGTGTGTCTGTGTCTGTGTCTGTGTCTGTGTCTGTCTGTGTCTGTGTGTGTGTCTGTGTGTGTGTCTGTGTGTGTCTGTGTCTGTGTGTGTGTCTGTGTCTGTGTGTGTGTCTGTGTGTGTCTGTGTCTGTGTCTGTGTCTGTGTGTCTTTCTCTGTGTGTGTGTGTGTGTGTGTGTGTGTGTGTGTGTCTGTGTGTGTGTCTGTGTGTGTGTGTGTGTGTGTGTGTGTGTGTGTGTGTCTGTGTGTGTGTGTGTGTGTGTGTGTGTGTGTGTTCTCTCGTGCGTTCAGGTGTTTTTTCTCAGCAGTCGTGTTCATCCTGGTGAGACGCCGTCCAGTTTTGTTTTTAACGGTTTCCTGAACTTCATCTTGAGTCCGGACGACCCTCGCGCTCAGACGCTCCGCAGGATGTTCGTCTTCAAGCTCATCCCCATGCTGAACCCCGACGGGGTCGTCAGGGGTCACTACAGGTCAGAGGTCACCTGGCAGCTCTTTCAGTCCTGCGTTCATTTACTTGTTTTTTTATTTTGTTCAGTTGTCATTTCAGCTCTTTGAAATCTGACGTGTTGTTTTAGCCATATAAAACACATTAATAAATTGTTAAACAATTAAGTAATTTTTTTTTTTTTTTTTTACATTTAATCAATCATTTTAAATTATTTGAATATTATTATTTTTTTTTTACATTTAATCAATCATTTTAAATTATTTGAATATTATTTTTATTTTTTTACATTTAATCAATCATTTTAAATTATTTTAAATTTATTTGAATATTATTTTTATTTTTTTACATTTAATCAATCATTTTAAATTATTTTAAATTATTTTTATTTTTTTACATTTAATCAATCATTTTAAATTATTTGAATATTTTTTTTTTCTTTACATTTAATCAATCATTTTAAATTATTTGAATATTATTTTTATTTTTTTACATTTAATCAATCATTTTAAATTATTTGAATAATTTATTATTTTTTTACATTTAATCAATCATTTTAAATTATTTGAATATTTTGTTATTTATTTTACATTTAATCAATCATTTTAAATTATTTGAATATTATTTTTATTTTTTTACATTTAATCAATCATTTTAAATTATTTGAATATTTTTTTTTTCTTTACATTTAATCAATCATTTTAAATTATTTGAATAATTTATTTTTATTTTTTTACATTTAATCAATCATTTTAAATTATTTGAATATTATTTTTATTTTTTTACATTTAATCAATCATTTTAAATTATTTGAATATTATTTTTATTTTTTTACATTTAATCAATCATTTTAAATTATTTGAATAATTCTTTTTTTTTTTACATTTAATCAATCATTTTAAATTATTTGAATAATTTATTTTTATTTTTTTACATTTAATCAATCATTTTAAATTATTTGAATATTATTTTTATTTTTTTACATTTAATCAATCATTTTAAATTATTTGAATAATTCTTTTTTTTTTTACATTTAATCAATCATTTTAAATTATTTGAATAATTTATTATTATTTTTTTACATTTAATCAATCATTTTAAATTATTTGAATATAATTTTTTTTTTTTACATTTAATCAATCATTTTAAATTATTTGAATAATTCTTTTTTTTTTTTACATTTAATCAATCATTTTAAATTATTTGAATAATTTATTATTATTTTTTTACATTTAATCAATCATTTTAAATTATTTGAATAATTTATTTTTATTTATTTTACATTTAATCAATCATTTTAAATTATTTGAATTTTTTTTTTTTTTTACATTTAATCAATCATTTTAAATTATTTGAATAATTCTTTTTTTTTTTTTACATTTAATCAATCATTTTAAATTATTTGAATAATTTATTTTTATTTTTTTACATTTAATCAATCATTTTAAATTATTTGAATATTTGTATTTTTTTACATTTAATCATTTTAAAATATTTGAATAATTTATTATTATTATTTTACATTTAATCAATCATTTTAAATTATTTGAATATTTTTTTATTTTACATTTAATCAATCATTTTAAAATATTTGATTTTTTTAACATTTAATCAATCATTTTAAAATATTTGATTTTTTTTTTACATTTAATCAATCATTTTAAATTATTTGAATATTTTTTTATTTTACATTTAATCAATCATTTTAAAATATTTGATTTTTTTAACATTTAATCAATCATTTTAAAATATTTGATTTTTTTTTTACATTTAATCAATCATTTTAAATTATTTGAATATTTTTTTATTTTACATTTAATCAATCATTTTAAAATATTTGAATATTATTTGTATTTTTTTACATTTAATCAATCATTTTAAAATATTTGAATAATTTATTATTATTATTTTACATTTAATCAATCATTTTAAATTATTTGAATATTTTTTTATTTTACATTTAATCAATCATTTTAAAATATTTGATTTTTTTAACATTTAATCAATCATTTTAAAATATTTGATTTTTTTAACATTTAATCAATCATTTTTTTTACATTTAATCAATCATTTTAAATTATTTGAATAATTTATTATTTTTTTACATTTAATCAATCATTTTAAATTATTTGAATAATTTATTTTTATTTATTTTACATTTAATCAATCATTTTAAATTATTTGAATTTTTTTTTTTTTTTTACATTTAATCAATCATTTTAAATTATTTGAATAATTCTTTTTTTTTTTTTACATTTAATCAATCATTTTAAATTATTTGAATAATTTATTTTTATTTTTTTACATTTAATCAATCATTTTAAATTATTTGAATATTTGTTTTTTTTTACATTTAATCATTTTAAAATATTTGAATAATTTATTATTATTATTTTACATTTAATCAATCATTTTAAATTATTTGAATATTTTTTTATTTTACATTTAATCAATCATTTTAAAATATTTGATTTTTTTAACATTTAATCAATCATTTTAAAATATTTGATTTTTTTTTTACATTTAATCAATCATTTTAAATTATTTGAATATTTTTTTATTTTACATTTAATCAATCATTTTAAAATATTTGATTTTTTTAACATTTAATCAATCATTTTAAAATATTTGATTTTTTTTTTACATTTAATCAATCATTTTAAATTATTTGAATATTTTTTTATTTTACATTTAATCAATCATTTTAAAATATTTGAATATTATTTGTATTTTTTTACATTTAATCAATCATTTTAAAATATTTGAATAATTTATTATTATTATTTTACATTTAATCAATCATTTTAAATTATTTGAATTTTTTTTTTTTTTTTACATTTAATCAATCATTTTAAATTATTTGAATAATTCTTTTTTTTTTTTTACATTTAATCAATCATTTTAAATTATTTGAATAATTTATTTTTATTTTTTTACATTTAATCAATCATTTTAAATTATTTGAATATTTGTTTTTTTTTACATTTAATCATTTTAAAATATTTGAATAATTTATTATTATTATTTTACATTTAATCAATCATTTTAAATTATTTGAATATTTTTTTATTTTACATTTAATCAATCATTTTAAAATATTTGATTTTTTTAACATTTAATCAATCATTTTAAAATATTTGATTTTTTTTTTACATTTAATCAATCATTTTAAATTATTTGAATATTTTTTTATTTTACATTTAATCAATCATTTTAAAATATTTGATTTTTTTAACATTTAATCAATCATTTTAAAATATTTGATTTTTTTTTTACATTTAATCAATCATTTTAAATTATTTGAATATTTTTTTATTTTACATTTAATCAATCATTTTAAAATATTTGAATATTATTTGTATTTTTTTACATTTAATCAATCATTTTAAAATATTTGAATAATTTATTATTATTATTTTACATTTAATCAATCATTTTAAATTATTTGAATATTTTTTTATTTTACATTTAATCAATCATTTTAAAATATTTGATTTTTTTAACATTTAATCAATCATTTTAAAATATTTGATTTTTTTTTTACATTTAATCAATCATTTTAAATTATTTGAATATTTTTTTTTTTTTTCAATTTACTTGATGATTTTATGTAATAAGTTAATTTAACTGTTTTAAATGTAATCAGTTATTTTAAATCTTTTAAATTTATAAGTTATTTTAAATATTTATTATGAGTTATTTTAAATGTTATACATTTAATCATTATTTTACATGTTTTAAATTGAATCAGTTATTTTACATTTTAATTTAATGAGTTATTTGAAATGTTTTAACTCTTTCACCGC
>CM041805.1:34100661-34115661 GCA_023376895.1 Aspiorhynchus laticeps | reverse complement strand
CCACGTAAGAGACCACAGCCAGCAGATACTTCAGGTGGTGCACCTGTAATAAGATACTTGTATTTTTTAAATAGTTTTTGCTATAAATATAGCCTAAGATGCTGACATGGCATTAAATAAATATATACTACAACTACTACTACCTTTAATCTGCTATGTGACATGTTTTTCATCTAATCAATTTCATTGTTAGTCATTTAAGAGCTTATTTGAAAGGTTTTAGATTTAATCCTTTGTGATCGGTTACATATAAAATGGTTATCGGTTACATATAATCGGTTATTTTACATTTTATACATATTGGCCTGGTTTCACACACTAAGCCAGGATTAGACCATAGTTCAATTAGGACATTTAAGTCATTTTAACAAACGTGCCTTAGAAAAAACATCACTGCTGTGCATCTTGAGACAAAATAAAGGCACTGATATATTTTAAGATCAATCAGTGCAAGTTTATTTCAGTTGAAACAGCTCAGATTTACATTTTAGTCTGGACTAGGCTTAAGCCTTGTTTGTGAAACTGGGGGTTAATCAACTATTTTTAATGTTTTAACTTTAATTGTTAATTCATTTAAGAGCTTGTTTTAAATTAAATCTTTTAAAATTTTAGGCATTTAATTGGCTATTTAAAACGTTTTAACTGATTTGATCAGTTATTTTAAATATTTAAAATTTGATCGGTTATTTAATTGTTTCAAACTATAACAGTTATTTTAAATGTTACAAATTGTGATCGGTTACATATAAAATGTAAAATGTAATCGGTTATTTTACATTTTATACATTTAATCAACTATTTTTAATGTTTTAAATTCAATCCGTTTTTTTATGTTTTAACTTTAATTGTTATTTTAAAAGTTTTAAATGTAATCAGTTATTTTCAGTCTTTCAGATTTATTCGTTTATTTTAAATGTTTTAAATTTAGTTGATTATTTCAAATTTTATACATTTAATCAGTTATTTTAAATGTTTCAAATGTAATCAATTTCATTGTTATTCATTTAAGAGCTTATTTTAAAGGTTTTAAGTTAAATTTTAGGCATTTAATCGGCTCTTTTAAACGTTTTAACTGATTTTATCGGTTATTTTAAATATTTAAAATTTGATCTGTTATTTTGTTTCAAATTTTAAGTTATTTTAAATGTTACACATTTAATTGTTTGCTTTAAATGTTTCAAATTGTGATCGGTTACATATAAAATGTAAAATGTAACAATTGTAACATTAAAAACTATTTTTAATGTTTTAAATTCAATCTGTTTTTTGTAATGTTTTAACTTTAATTGTTATTTTAAAAGTTTTAAATGTAATCAATTATTTTAAATCTTTCAGATTTATTTGGTTGTTTTAAATTTGATACATTTAATCAGTTATTTTAAATATTTTTCATGTAATCAATTTAATTGTTATTCATTTAAGAGCTTATTTTAAAGGTTTTAAATTAAATTTTAGGCATTTAATCGGCTCTTTTAAACGTTTTAACTGATTTTATCGGTTATTTTAAATATTTAAAACTTTATCAGTTATTTGTTTCAAATTTTTAAACTATTTTTAATGTTTTAAATTCAATCCGTTTTTTGTAATGTTTTAACTTTAATTGTTATTTTAAAAGTTTTAAATGTAATCAGTTATTTTCAATCTTTCAGATTTATTCGTTTATTTTAAATGTTTTAAATTTAGTTGATTATTTCAAATTTTATACATTTAATCAGTTATTTTAAATGTTTCAAATGTAATCAGTTATTTTACTGTTTGTTTGTTTTTTACATCAAATCATTTATTTCAAATATTTTCAGTTTTATCATTTCACTTAAATGTTATATTTTTTTTTCTGGAATTGAAGTGTGATTTATTTATTTACATTTGTTGTTCTCATGTGTTTATTGAATTTAGTTATTCTAACTGTTTTTTTTGTTTGTTTGTTTTTTTTTGGTGGGGGGGGGGTTGTTAAATTGTGAAAAAAATAGTGTTTTTTTTATTATTATTATTATCCCTTTGCAATAGTGTATCTTTCACCATAGTGTTTCACCATATTTTTCCAGCCGTATGTATTAAAGCGCTGCTTTTTCCCGCTGTGTTGTGTGTTTTCTCAGCAGTCTGAGCACATCTGCCTCAGAGAACGCTCTGAACCGGCCCCGCAGTAACACTAATGCTCCCGGGGGCCGGCAGACGTCTCCTCAGCTCAAGACTTCTCCCAGCTTCACCTTCGGCTGCAGCGCATCGGGCCCCGCCCCACAGCGGCCCTCACACCGGAGCCTGGGGCCCGTCAGAGGTGAGAGTGCATGGGATTCAGGTCACGTCAGATAGATGCTGTTTATGATCAATGCACACCTGTTTATGATGAAGAACAGCCATAAGGTGGCGCTAATCTGTGTTCAGTGCGGTGTTTTACAAACCTGCTGTTATTCGAGTTCATTTGCAAAAACTCAGTTTTTAACCATTTTTAAAAAAATCATGTTTTTTAATTGTGCATTCCGACTAATCTCAATCAAACTGCAGTTGGTTTATTTTTATTAGGTAAAAAATCACTACAAAATACAGCTAACTAACACAATAAAAACATGATAACATAATAAAAAACAGGATTTTTGAAAATGTTACAAATAAACTCTTCATATGGTCAGTTAGTTCGTTAGTTAGTAACTTTATTGTCCACCACTGTGGAAATTTGTCTTTGGCTTCTCATACGATACAGTTACACATATAATACAAAAGAACACGCATAACACTAAAAAAAAATAATTATATATATATAGCACGGCTATAACCGCTTCACCCAAAGGTTCTATGTATCACTGAGCAACACCCTTAGCAACATAAACAATCAATAATGTAGCATTACAGCTGTTCTGTGTATCACTGAGCAACACCCTTCACAACCACCCTTAGCAACATAAACAATCAATAATGTAGCATTACAGCTGTTCTGTGTATCACTGAGCAACACCCTTAGCAACCACCCGTAGCAACATAATCAATCAATAATGTAGCATTACAGCTGTTCTGTGTATCACTGAGCAACACCCTTAGCAACCACCCATAGCAACATAAACAATCAATAATGTAGCATTACAGCTGTTCTGTGCATCACTGAGCAACACCCTTAGCAACCACCCTTAGCAACATAAACAATCAATAATGTAGCATTACAGCTGTTCTGTGTATCACTGAGCAACACCCTTAGCAACCACCCGTAGCAACATAAACAATCAATAATGTAGCATTACAGCTGTTCTGTGTATCACTGAGCAACACCCTTAGCAACCACCCATAGCAACATAAACAATCAATAATGTAGCATTACAGCTGTTCTGTGCATCACTGAGCAACACCCTTAGCAACCACCCTTAGCAACATAAACAATCAATAATGTAGCATTACAGCTGTTCTGTGTATCACTGAGCAACACCCTTAGCAACCACCCATAGCAACATAAACAATCAATAATGTAGCATTACAGTGGTTCTGTGTATCACTGAGCAACACCCTTAGCAACATAATCAATCAATTATATAGCATTACAGCTGTTCTGTGTATCACTGAGCAACACCCTTAGCAACCACCCATAGCAACATAAACAATCAATAATGTAGCATTACAGCTGTTCTGTGTATCACTGAGCAACACCCTTAGCAACCACACGTAGCGACAAACAATCAATAATGTAGCATTACAGCTGTTCTGTGTATCACTGAGCAACACCCTTAGCAACCACCCGTAGCGACATAAACAATCAATAATGTAGCATTACAGCTGTTCTATGTATCACTGAGCAACACCCTTAGCAACCACCCTTAGCAACATAAACAATCAATAATGTGCATTACAGCTGTTCTGTGTATCACTGAGCAACACCCTTAGCAACCACACTTAGCAACATAATCAATCAATTATATAGCATTACAGCTGTTCTGTGTATCACTGAGCAACACCCTTAGCAACCACCCTTAGCAACATAAACAATCAATTATATAGCATTACAGCTGTTCTGTGTGTCACTGAGCAACACCCTTAGCAACCACCCTTAGCAACATAAACAATCAATAATGTAGCATTACAGCTGTTATGTGTATCACTGAGCAACACCCTTAGCAACCACCCACAGCGACATAAACAATCAATAATGTAGCATTACAGCTGTTCTGTGTATCACTGAGCAACACCCTTAGCAACCACCCATAGCAACATAATCAATCAATTATATAGCATTACAGCTGTTCTGTGTATCACTGAGCAACACCCTTAGCAACCACCCATAGCAACATAAACAATCAATAATGTAGCATTACAGCTGTTCTGTGTATCACTGAGCAACACCCTTAGCAACCACCCGTAGCGACATAAACAATCAATAATGTAGCATTACAGCTGTTCTGTGTATCACTGAGCAACACCCTTAGCAACCACCCATAGCAACATAATCAATTATATAGCATTACAGCTGTTCTGTGTATCACTGAGCAACACCCTTAGCAACCACCCATAGCAACATAAACAATCAATAATGTAGCATTACAGCTGTTCTGTGTATCACTGAGCAACACCCTTAGCAACCACCCATAGCAACATAAACAATCAATAATGTAGCATTACAGCTGTTCTGTGTATCACTGAGCAACACCCTTAGCAACCACCCTTAGCAACATAAACAATCAATTATATAGCATTACAGCTGTTCTGTGTATCACTGAGCAACACCCTTAGCAACCACCCATAGCAACATAAACAATCAATAATGTAGCATTACAGCTGTTCTGTGTATCACTGAGCAACACCCTTAGCAACCACCCATAGCAACATAAACAATCAATAATGTAGCATTACAGCTGTTCTGTGTATCACTGAGCAACACCCTTAGCAACCACCCTTAGCAACATAAACAATCAATAATGTAGCATTACAGCTGTTCTGTGTATCACTGAGCAACACCCTTAGCAACCACCCTTAGCAACATAAACAATCAATTATATAGCATTACAGCTGTTCTGTGTATCACTGAGCAACACCCTTAGCAACCACCCATAGCAACATAAACAATCAATAATGTAGCATTACAGCTGTTCTGTGTATCACTGAGCAACACCCTTAGCAACCACCCATAGCAACATAAACAATCAATAATGTAGCATTACAGCTGTTCTGTGTATCACTGAGCAACACCCTTAGCAACCACCCATAGCAACATAAACAATCAATAATGTAGCATTACAGCTGTTCTGTGTATCACTGAGCAACACCCTTAGCAACCACCCATAGCAACATAAATAATCAATAATGTAGCATTACAGCTGTTCTGTGTATCACTGAGCAACACCCTTAGCAACCACCCATAGCAACATAAACAATCAATAATGTAGCATTACAGCTGTTCTGTGTATCACTGAGCAACACCCTTAGCAACCACCCATAGCAACATAAACAATCAATAATGTAGCATTACAGCTGTTCTGTGTATCACTGAGCAACACCCTTAGCAACCACCCTTAGCAACATAAACAATCAATAATGTAGCATTACAGCTGTTCTGTGTATCACTGAGCAACACCCTTAGCAACCACACTTAGCAACATAATCAATCAATTATATAGCATTACAGCTGTTCTGTGTATCACTGAGCAACACCCTTAGCAACCACACTTAGCAACATAATCAATCAATTATATAGCATTACAGCTGTTCTGTGTATCACTGAGCAACACCCTTAGCAACCACCCATAGCAACATAAACAATCAATAATGTAGCATTACAGCTGTTCTGTGTATCACTGAGCAACACCCTTAGCAACCACCCTTAGCAACATAAACAATCAATAATGTAGCATTACAGCTGTTCTGTGTATCACTGAGCAACACCCTTAGCAACCACACTTAGCAACATAAACAATCAATAATGTAGCATTACAACTGTTCTGTGTATCACTGAGCAACACCCTTAGCAACCACACTTAGCAACATAAACAATCAATAATGTAGCATTACAGCTGTTCTGTGTATCACTGAGCAACACCCTTAGCAACCACCCTTAGCAACATAAACAATCAATAATGTAGCATTACAGCTGTTCTGTGTATCACTGAGCAACACCCTTAGCAACCACCCATAGCAACATAAACAATCAATAATGTAGCATTACAGCTGTTCTGTGTATCACTGAGCAACACCCTTAGCAACCACCCTTAGCAACATAAACAATCAATAATGTAGCATTACAGCTGTTCTGTGTATCACTGAGCAACACCCTTAGCAACCACCCATAGCAACATAAACAATCAATAATGTAGCATTACAGCTGTTCTGTGTATCACTGAGCAACACCCTTAGCAACCACCCTTAGCAACATAAACAATCAATAATGTAGCATTAAAACTGTTCTGTGTATTATGTATTTAGGCAAAATGAACTGTGTGTTATTTATTTAATAAAGTATGAGTGACCCCTTCTGGCGTTATGATGCATCTTTCATCTTTAATTTTGAGACCACGCCCTTCCCTCGTCTAATAAACGCTTCTCACGCGGAGATATGTGTGAAAGCCCACAGTGTCTGAAGTAAGAAGGGAATATTACTGTATTTATTAGTTTTTTGTTTCAGGTATGTTTTAAAACTAAACGACTGAAAACCGATCGTTCTCATGCTGAGAGATGTATGTGTGTGACAAAATATCATATATGTGTTAAAGCAATAAATGACACAGCGGATGATGAGCTCATATTCTCTTTGTATTTACGCTCCATTAGATGAGGAACATTCTCTTGCTGTTTACTGTTGCTGTCAGGAACTATTTTTAGCGGAAGGACAGCGTTTACCGAACTTACTTCAAAAAAGTAACATTTCAATACATACATTTTTGGTTTTAATATTTTTTTATTGTGGTAACCGTTTTATAAAAGCAATAAGGTATGGTATATATACCTTACATGTATGTATATTATATATATATATATATATATATATATATATATAAATTCCACAAATAGTTCCCATCATTTTTATTAAAAATTTAAGTTTTTATGGTTTTAATATTTTTTTATTGTGTGGTAACCGTTTTATAAAAGCAATAAGGTATATATACCTTACATATATGTATATTATATTATATATATATATATAAATTCCACAAAGAGTTGCCATCATTTTATTAAAAATGTAAGTTTTTAGGTTATTTAAACCGATATTTGAAATGTTTTAAATGTAATTGGTTATTTAATGTCATTTTGATATGTGCTTTTGCTTTGTTATTAGTTTATTATTAGGGATGCACGATATTGGATTTTTGCCGATATCCGATATGCCGATATTTTTCAACTCATTTTGTCCGATACCGATACCGATATATTTCCTTTTGTTTGGAAACAACACCAAGTCTCTCCTGTGCAGAAATTATAAGCTAATTATTTTTAATTTTGGTTAGTTTTTAACAAGATTAAATCACCAATAATGAAGGTTTTTTGACAGCACATTGAAGCTTTGAAAATAACTATAAATAAACTATATATCAATCGCTGCGTTTTCCCCCCCAGAACGATGCAGCGTTAACCCTAACATTTTATTTTAAGATTTAACATTTGTAGATGGTCTAAAGCAAAAGAGTTGTAAAAATTCTGAAAAACTTTTAGAGCTTATGATTTGTTTAAGAAATAAAACACATTACACATTAATGAATAAATCTACTGTTGCCATGGAAACGTTATTTGTTAATGCAGATAGCGGTGTAAGTTTTCACAGAAACATAACACTTTCAGGGACTAATATGAATAAATCTATATTTAAATTTTATTCATATCCAACGAATTTTATTCGTATCCAAAACGTGGCGATGTGAACATTACGAAGCGCTAAACACTCATATGCAGTGTATGTTTCATTCATACTCGAAGCCGGAGGGCGCTGTCACGCTGAAAGTCCAATCCGGACTCACAGAAGTACTGTATCTTATGATGGAATACAGCAGCGATCGCTGAATAAAAAGCAGAAATGTAAACACAATAAACATACGATTGCGAAAATATATTTTTTTATGTGTGTTTTTCAAGTCATCACCCTTAGGAAATTACAGGAATCAAATATTATAGAATATAAATGTGTTCTCACTCACGTTTGAGATATTAGCTGTATGTAATTTGATTAATGTGAATAAATGGCTAAATTAAAATCTATTATAAAGCGGACGATTGTGTCTTGTAGAAGACTTGAAGGCTGTGTAACACTTAAGGTGACATTTTCCATACTTTACGTTATACTTATGAAAATTACACTTAAGGTGCTTTATGCAACACTTAATGGGCTTTAAGGGATACTTAAGAGAAATTCTAAGGGTTTATGACGTTTCACCTAAAGAAACCCTTAAGTGTCATTTAAGAGATATTTTATGCAACGCCCTTAATTGTAAGAGAAACTTAAGGGCGATCTTAAGGGAAAATTACACTTAAGGTGCTTTATGCAAATGACCTTTAAATCAAAACATACTCATTATTTTATGACAGCAACTGCTTTATTTAATCAGAAACACAGTCTAAATGTTATGTGTGTAGGCTGTTTTACTTTTAATTTAATTAGAAGTAGGCCAACAGCGCCCCTTAGAGATTAAAACTCATTACAGAGCGGTCATTAGGACCCGGAGGAGGCTATTACTGTTTACTCTATCATACACCGAACGCTTGCTTTCACAGATTAAATACAGAGATCATAACACTCAATATAATCATCATTCAGACCAAACTGTGCTTCAAGAATGAGTCACACACTGCTGACGTGATCTAATCACACCCTGAGCACATGTGAGTTATGTATTCCTCTTATCGGTGAGACATATCGGCATAATTTTTCATATCGGGCCGATATTTACATTTAAAGCAATTATCGGCCGATTCCGATATCAGTCCGATAATATCGTGCATCTCTAGTTTATATATATATATATAAATCGTGCTGTCAAACGATTAATCGCGATTAATCGCATCCAAAATAAAAGTTTTTGTTTACATAATAAATGTGTAAACTGTGTATATTTGTTTATTATTATATTTGTTTATTATTATTATGTATATATAAATACAAACACATGCATGTATACATTTAAGAAAAATATATTATGTTTATATACTAAATATATTTATATATAATATAAAATATAAGAATATAAATATATAAATGTATATACATGTAAATATTTTCAAAATATATACTGTATGTGTGTGTCTTTATATGTACATAATAAATATACACAGTATACACACATATCATATGTGTATGTGACAAATAAACAAGAACCTTGAACCTTGATATTATGTAAACAAAAACGTTTATTTTGGATGCGATTAATCGCGATTAATCGTTTGACAGCACGATATATATATATATATTTCTATATAGTTTTTTGTTATTTTTATTTTATTTCAATTACTTTATTTCAGTTAGTTGCCAAGACAACATTTCTAATTGAAGTTTTTCGTCTAATATTTATACTTTATTTTAGCTTTATTTTTTAATTAAAAAGTTTGAATAGTTTTAGTTAAAGGTCCCCTGAAATCAAAATTGATGTTTTTTGGGTGTTAGTATCAATATGTTAGTCTTAAAGTCCGTGTAAAGTGATATTAAAATATGTGTTCTGAGTTTGTCACACAACAGAAAAATGCGTTATTAACCACCCGGCCAAATTTGAATGATAAAAAAACCCGCCAAGTAACTAAAATAAGTTATCAAAATCTTTGAAACACAAGCAGGACTCTGCTCTCAAACGCTGGGGGCGTGTCCGCTGTCTGCACTGAAACCACGCCCACTTGCTGAAACCACGCCCACTCGCGGGAAAGCACCCGTCTCTCTCAACTGTCAAATACCGCTACTGATGCTACCTCTAGTAGCTTAATTGGATTTATACAGACATATATGTTTGAGCGTGCAAGTTCGTTATTTAATTGTAGACGCGCGTCAGCGCTGCAGTGAGTTGAAACCTTCTCGTCGTCAAGGCGAGCGCGGCTCATGGTTGCTTAGCAACAGCAAACACCACGAGAGCGCTTTGAATGAAGAGAAAGCGGTTCAGCTCGCGTTTCTAGATGCGAATTGTGAACGCTCCATGTTTTTAAATTGTATGTATTCTGGCACATATTGATGTCTCTGGGCTAAGACCCGGGTATCTAGAACCGTCCATGCCTAGAATCTGTATATCTAACATCACAGACATTCAAAAAGACAAACTAAGAACTTGACCTCTCAACATAGTTATTATAGTGTTAGGGGCGGGGCCACGCTCGGTGGCCACCGTTTTAGCCCCGCCCCAAAAAATCCTGAACACAGAATTGGTGAAAAACGGTTTAACTCCACAATTCAGTACTACATAGTCCAGAGTCTTTGTAATGTGTTTCAGCAATACATTTCTAACATTTGTAATGTGTTTAGAAACAATTCTCAGAATTCTCTTTACACGGACTTTAAGGTTATCTATAAGCCAGTGTTCCCCAAAATTCGCATTTAGTAGATATAAGCATTCAAAGCCATCCAAAACGGATCGACGATTTTTTTAACGTCACATCGTACTTCAGCTTCTCATCAAATCTTCTGACCAATCAAATGCTCTCTAGAATCCGAAGGCCCGCCCCCTGCACTATAAACAGACGCTGAAGCCGCGGCTGAGATCGGTCACTTGTTCACAGTGTAGTATTTTCTGTTCAGTGAATGGCACGTAGTGCACTATATAGGGGACAGGGAGCGATTCAGACAGTGTGAATATGCTTTTGATTGTGGCAAATGAGGTCTGGTTTCACGTTGTCTGATCCGGACTTTGTCTCCGGTCCAGAGACGCGATCGCGCGGAGCGGATCATATGCGCGAGTCGGTATATATTAAAGGAACTCCCCAAGACATACCTGCAAACTAGTCGCTTTTTGGCGAAATTCGCCGTTTTGAATCAAAATATGTCACAGTATGGGGGGGGGGTCTGGGCGGAGAGAGAGAGAGAAATTGCAAACTCGTAGACAGGAGTGTGTTCGACCAAAGTCCCTTTCTCGGTTCGACTTGAAGCAGCGCCGCATAGACCGATCGCTGTATGACATCAAAGCACCGCGTTGTAACTAGTTATGATATACCTGGGGACTACTTTCAGGTGCTGCGTGATATCATTGCGCCTGATGCACACATGGTACGGCTGCAAAATTCCTTGATTATTACGCCGGAATGAGAGTATAGTTCCTAACCATTCAATTAAATTCAAGTTTATTTGTATAGCGCTTTTTACGATACAATCGTTGCAAAGCGCTTTACAGGAAATTAAGTTTCTACAATATATTTACATACTGTAGAAACTTAATATATTCAACTTATGGCAAAATATGTTAATTCTGCATGTTGTTGGGGGATCAGAGGTCGGCATCATCTCTTCTCAGGTGTTCGGTCATCTCTGATCATTTAAGGGCTGGATCCAGACTGAAGCTTGTGGCAGAAACAGAGACGCAAAGAGACATAATTAGCGTAGCTGTTGTTCCATTCAAGCATAAATGATTTGTTCAACCCAAGCTAAAGAATAATAATGTGCGTTTGATCAGATATAGCTGCAGTACAAGATTATGAGAAGCATTATGTGAATGCTTGGCTAAAGAGATGTGTGTTTAATCTAGATTTAAACAGAGAGAGTGTGTCTGAACACAGAACGTTATCAGGAAGGCGTTTGGGAGCCAAATATGAAAAAGCTCTACCTCCTTTAGTGGACTTTGCTATTCTAGGTACTACCAAGAGTCCAGAGTTTTGCGACCTTAGGGAGCGTGATGGGAGCGAGATAGAAGACTAGTTAGGTACGCAGGAGCTAAACCATTTAGGGCCTTATAGGCAAGTATTAATATTTTGTAACTGATACGGTACTTAATAGGTAGCCAGTGCAGAGACTGTACAATTGGGGTAATATGATCATATTTTCTTGACCTGGTAAAGACTCTAGCCGCTGCATTTTGGTCTACCTGTAGCTTGTTTATTAAAGATGCAGGACAAGCAGCTAGCAGTGCATTACAATAGTCCAGTCTAGAGGTCATGAATGCATGCTTTTCTGCATCAGAAACAAGTCACATGTTCCGTAGCTTGGCAATGTTTCTAAGATGGAAGAATGCTGTTTTTGTAACATTGGAAATATGTTTTTCAAAAGACAAGTTGCTGTCTAATATAACACCCAGATTTTTGACTGTAGAGGACGTAACAGGACATCCGTCTAATCCAAGAGATTCTGTGTACTGTTATTTGGTCCAATAAGTAATATCCGTCTTATCTGAATTTAATAGGAGAACATTATTGGTCATCCAATCTTTTACATTTTTAACACACTCCGTTAACTTAGATAATTTAACTTGTTGAGATATATAGTTGAGTATCATCAGCATAGCAATGGAAACTAATCCCGTATTTTCTAATATTACCAAGGGGCAACATGTATATTGAAAATAGCAGAGGACCTAGGACAGATCCTTGTGGTACTCCATACTTTACTGGTGATAATTGAGATGACTCCCCATTTAAATAAACAAAGTGGTAGCGATTGAGCCATATCGGCCTAGAAAATCACAACTTTTCATTTTCCGTCGGTGAGCACTATTTTGTTTCAGTAAGATTTCATATTGAATCTAGGGGTAATCTATTAGACTGTGGCTGTCAAATGCAGCTTTACCGAGCTGAAGTAGCCCGAGCAGATGTAAACAAACCGCTATTGGCTATTTTAAAAAGGGGGCGGGGCTGCTGGATATGCTCCGCCCTGTCTTCCTGTTTCAATTGAAATTGCGAATAACGCTGTGTGTTTCAAAGCACTTCAGGGGACCTTTAATAATAACAACACTATTCCTAATAGATTGCGAGATGAATAGTGATATAAATGATTTTATTGTTTCATTCTTTATCTATTCTCATGCAGCTGCTCTTCTCCGGGTCTGGTTCTGATGCTGAGTGTGTCTGTGTTTTGTAGAGAGTAAAGCGCAGGAGAAGCGGCGTCCTCATCATCATCATCATCAGCAGCAGCAGCGGGTCTCTCTGGCCCCGGCCCCCGCACGGCCCCTTCTCTCACCGACCTCCTCTTCCTCCTCCTCCTCGTCCTCGGGGGCCCCGGGCCCCTGCTCCATCAGTATGGCAGGTCTGTACTCGCTGCAGCCGCCGAGCCTGGCTCAGATCCTGCCCTCCCTGCAGGCCTACCTCAGCGACAGCAGGCCGGCCCCGGGGCCCACGCCACAGTGACGGCTCCTCACTGCCTCTGTGTGTGTGAGAGAGTGTGTGTGTGTGTGTGTGTGAGAGAGAGTGTATGTTTGTGTGATTGAGTGTGTGTGTGTGTGTGAGAGTGTGTGTGTGTGTGTGAGAGAGAGTGTATGTTTGTGTGATTGAGTGTGTGTGTGTGAGAGTGTGTGTGTGTGAGAGAGTGTGAGAGAGAGTGTGTGTGTGTGTGTGTGAGTGTGTGTGAGAGAGTGTGAGAGTGTGTGTGTGTGTGTGTGAGTGAGAGAGAGTGTGTGTGTGTGAGAGAGAGAGTGTCAGTGTGTGAGTGTGTGTGTGTGTGTGTGTGTGTGTGTGTGAGTGTGTGTGTGTGAGTGTGTGTGTGTGAGTGTGTGTGTGTGTGTGTGTGAGTGTGTGTGTGTGTGTGTTTGTGTGAGTGTGTGTGTGTGAGTGTGTGAGTGTGTGTGTGTGTGTGAGTGTGAGTGTGTGTGTGTGTGTGTGTGTGAGTGTGTGTGTGTGTGTGTGTGTGTGTGTGTGTGTGTGTGTGTGTGTGTGTGTGTGTGAAGTTTTATTTTTATTCTGATTTTTTGTATTTTGTATTATTCTGATTGAAGTTGTATTTTACATCCTCTGTATTTTTTTCCCATGAAGCACCTGTAAAGATTATTAGAGACGTTATTTAAAAACATAAGAGATTTTATTTATTCTGATTACATCTAGTGATATTGAGGCCTTAGATTCTGCATTCATTAAATATGAGCTCAGATTGCACACGATTATGAGTGAATCTCATGAAAACACAGCATATTTCAACCCAAAATGAGAATTAAATTATTTTGCATGCATGCAGTTTTTTAATTAATTTTTTTAAACAAATACTATTAAATAGTTTTTCATAATTCACTAGTTTTGTTTCTTTGTTTTGCATAAAGAAAGTGAACATTTTTATTCATTATTTTCTAGAAAAATACATTTAACCTACAATATTTCATTATTAAAAAAGCTTAAATTTTTCTTTATTTACTAGTTTTGTTCACTAGTTATTTTGCATAAAGAAAATTAAACCTGATTAAATATCAGCTCCTGATATTTTCTTATTTTTTTATGCTGGATTTTACACCCTCTGATATTTCACCCTAAAATTATTAATTTTATCATAATTCACTAGTTTTTTTATTTTGCAAAAAGAAAATGAATGAAATCTCTGAGATTTATTTAGCATTTTCTCCATGGCAATTAACCATATTTAAATCTCAAATTTGCATTACTAAAAATGATTTTTAATTTTGCATAATCCACTAGTTTTTGTTATTTTGCATAAAGAGAGTCAAACCTGATATTTTCTTCTATTTTTTTAGATGGATTTTTATTTATTTTTTCTGTGTATTTTGAGAATCAGGTGTCTTTGCATTACAGTAATAAGATGATTGTCATGAAAATGTCAGAAAACATTCTGCTTTTGGGCTGAAATATGCTGATTGTTGAGAAAGCTGAAGATCTCAGACACTAGTCAGACTCTGAGGACACTCATCAGGGCGTGACGTCATGTTCAGATTCACTGAAGCTGTTAAAGCTGATGACGTCTGTGTTTGATCACGCTGCACTTTTCTCCTTTCTTGTGTTGAGAGTGAATATAGATCATGATGCTGTGTGTGTGTGTGTGTGTGTGTGTGTGTGTGTGTGTGAGAGAGAGTGTGTGTGTGTGTGTGTGTGTGAGAGAGAGAGTGTGTGTGTGAGAGAGAGAGTGTGTGTGAGAGTGTGTGTGTGAGAGTGAGCGTGTGTGTGTGAGAGTGTGAGTGTGTGTGTGTGTGTGTGAGTGTGAGAGAGTGA
>CM041805.1:34073161-34088161 GCA_023376895.1 Aspiorhynchus laticeps | reverse complement strand
TCTGTTTTAGTCTCCGCACTAGGGTTTCAACAAAACATTATTAGGTTGGCTTGAGATCTGCTATTTAAGCTTCTTATTATTATTCTTATGAGACTAAATTTCTGAACGCATCTCCTCCTAGAGCTTTCAAGCTAGAACCACCAAACTCGGCCCAGCTCTTCAGACTGATCTGACATAGTGTGCTTTATCTTTTCAGACTGATCCGAATTATAGTTTTCATAAAAATCCCATAGACTTACATTGATGGAATGTTCAGATGAGCCAAGACTATTCAAACTCCAACTGACAAAATTCAAACTCCAACTGACAAAATTCAAACTCCAACTGACAAAATTCAAACTCCAACTGTCAAAATTCAAACTCCAACTGACAAAATTCAAACTCCAACTGACAAAATTCAAACTCCAACTGTCAAAATTCAAACTCCAACTGACAAAATTCAAACTCCAACTGACAAAATTCAAACTCCAACTGTCAAAATTCAAACTCCAACTGTCAAAATTCAGATCTAAACACACTGAAGCCCATTTGACTCAATCAAGCTTCCCTTCTATGTACTATTATAATCCATTCAAACTCATTCAAACTCATCTAATATTTCTAATCTATCCATCTATCTATCTGAAATCTATCCTAGCGACATGCTAATCTAGCTAGAAACATGCTAATCAAGCTAGAAACATGCTAGCGACATGCTAGTAGCATGCTAATCATGCTAGCAACATGCTTGTCACTTGCTAATCATGCTAGTCACTTGCTAAGCATGCTAGTATGTATGTTCCTGTGGCTCAGTGGTAGAGCATTGCGTTAGCAGCGCAAAAGGTTGTGGGTTCGATTCCCAGGGAACACACATAGTGATAAAACATGTATAGCTTGAATGCACTGTAAGTCGCTTTGGATAAAAGCGTCTGCTAAATGCATAAATGTAAATGTAAATGCTAGTAGCATGCTAATCATGCTAGCAATATGCCAGCAACATGCTAGTCACTTGTTAATCATGCTAACAACATGTTAATCATGATAGAAACATGCTAGTAACTTGCTAATCATGCTAGAGACATGCTAGTCACTTGCTAATCATGTTAGCAACATGCTAGCAGCATGCTAATCATGCTAGTAGCAAGCTAATCATGCTAGAGACATGCTAGTAACTTGTTAATCATGCCAGCAGTAAGCTAGTAACAAGCTAATCATGCTAAAAACATGCTAATCAT
The DNA here is from genome assembly GCA_023376895.1 of Aspiorhynchus laticeps. NCBI lineage: Eukaryota > Metazoa > Chordata > Actinopteri > Cypriniformes > Cyprinidae > Aspiorhynchus > Aspiorhynchus laticeps. The sequence goes on along the minus strand of CM041805.1, from coordinate 34,086,947 downwards.
GCTAGGAACATGTTATCAACATTATCTAAATTTTCAAATTTCAGGCTTTTACAACTGCTTTAAACTTTCACGCTAGGCTTTATCAAGCCAACCTAAAGTTTGTCTTGACGAACTTTTTTTAATCTAGTTCTGAATTACTGTTTTGCGCTACAGCGCCACACACTGGTCAAACCGCATCACTGCAGGCTCTTACATTAGCTCACATGAGATCAAACCACTAAAGATTATTTGTCGACTGTTTTATCGCAGGATCCTCAGGTGGACTGCTATCAGACGTCTCGTGTTCGGGCTGAACTCGGGCTCTCCAGAGACACTCTCGTGGGGCTGGCCGTTCTCCTGGGCTGCGACTACATCCCCAAGGTACAGCAGATTTATAGGATGCTTTCTGAAATGATGAAACGTTATAGTGAATGTAGGGATGCACGATATTGGATTTTTGCCGATATTTTTCAACTCATTTTGACCGATACCGATATATTTCCTTTTGTTTGGAAACAACACCAAGTCTCTCCTGTGCAGAAATTATAAGCAAAATATGTTACATTTTGGTTAGTTTTTAACAAGAACTTATTTGTTAGAATTAAATCAACAATAATGAAGGTTTTTTTAACAGTACATTGAAGCTTTGAAAATAACTATAAATAAACTATATATCAATCGCTGCATTTTCCCCCCAGAAAGATGCAGTTAACCCTAACATTTTATTTTAAGATTTAACATAAAGAGTTGTAAAAATTCTGAAAATCTTTTAGTTTATGATTTGTTTAAAAAATAAAACATATTACACATTAATTAATAAATCAGTATATATAAAATGATTTAATGTACAAGTGTCATATTTGTGATTTTTTTTTTTCATGTAAGCTATAGCTTCTGACCATTAAATCAAAACATACTCATTATTTTATGACATCAATTACTGCTTTATTTAATCAGAAACACAGTCTAAATGTTACTTGTGTAGCTATTTTACTTTTAATTTAGTTAGAAGTAGTCCAACAGCGCCCCCTACAGATTAAACTCATTACTGTGCAGGCATTAGGAACCGGGGGGGGGGGGGGGGCTATTCCTCTTATCGGCAAGACATATCGGTATAATTTTTCATATCGGGCCGATGCCGATATTTTCATTTAAAGCCATTATCGGCCGATTCCGATATCAGTCCGATAATATCGTGCATCCCTAAGTGAATGTTGTGCTGTTCTCTTTCTGGTCCTGTAGGGCGTCGCCGGAGTCGGCAGAGAACAGACACTGAAGCTGATTCAGAATCTGAACGGAAAAAGTCTTCTTCAAAAGTATGAATCGTTCTAACGTACTCTATTCAGGATTAATAACTAAAACTAAATCCAACTTTTATTTCAGCTGGTTGCCAAGGCAACATTTCTCATTTTCATTTGGTTTAATTTGAAGTACTAAAAAATAATAAAGACGATGTGTTTTAAAAGAAAAACAAAAACATTAACTAAAATAGAAAAATGTAATCTAATTCAAAATATTAATAGTATATTAATGCTAAAATAGAAATAGTGTTGATATTAAATTAATTAACCACGTTTTATTGTCGCATTTCAGACGATTCAAGATCTGTTTGCTCTTCAAATAAAAAGTTATCGAGAAAAGGGGAATAAATATTTGTAATATTTTTCATATTAAATTATATTCGATCTTAATGTTATGTATTTTTTAGTATTTTAATTTAGATTACACCAGCCCTTGTTTGAGAACCACTGCTTTATTATACTCCGGGTTATTGTTAGGTTATTTTTGTGTTTTAATTGTATTATTTTATTGTTTATTGTATTATTTAAACATACAGTTCTGGCTTTTTTACCCAGCGGGCACCTTGATATCAATTTACATCAATTATGAGTTGATCAAGATGCTGTAACGTCATTTTAAATTCAGTTTGGACAGCAATTTCTTCCAGTGGTAATTGGGTGAAAATAGGTTGTTAATCCCACACTTAAACTGGTTTAGTGTATTTTAAGGCCAATATATGTTTGACGTTTGATTTACAGCAAATTAAGTTGATTTACATATATGATGTCAGTTTGATTTACATATACGATGTCAATTTTGATGTCTTTTCAAATTTTTTAGGTTATTACATGCAGAGGTTTTTGGTCCAATAATTAAAACCTCTGTATTTAGCAGTAGGAAATTATTACTCATTCAGTTTTTATATCAACTATGCATTTTGTTAGTTTTGCAAATTGGTATATTTCATCGTGAAGAAATATAGAGCTGAGTATCATTAGCATAACTGTGAAAGCTAACAGCATGTTTCCTAATAATATCTCCCTAGGGTAACATGTAAAGCGTGAAAAGTAACGGTCGTAGTACTGAGCCTTGAGGTACCCCATACTGCACTTGTGATTGGTATACCTCTTCAATTTCTTGTTTTCATGTGGTTTAATTTGAAGTACTAAAATAACTAAAACTAAATAAATTAATAAAAACTGATCCCAAACTTATTAAAACCTCTGTATTTAGCAGTAGGAAATTATTAGTCATCCAGTTTTTATATCAACTATGCATTCTGTTAGTTTTGCAAATTGGTATATTTCGTCGGGCCATGAAGAAATATAGAGCTGAGTATCATCAGCATAACTGTGAAAGCTAACAGCATGTTTCCTAATAATATCTCCCTAGGGTAACATGTAAAGCGTGAAAAGTAACGGTCGTAGTACTGAGCCTTGAGGTACTCCATACTGCACTTGTGATTGGTATACCTTTTCAATTTCTCGTTTTCATGTGGTTTAATTTGAAGTACTAAAATAACTAAAACTAAATAAATTAATAAAAACTGATCCCAAACTTATTAAAACCTCTGTATTTAGCAGTAGGAAATTATTAGTCATCCAGTTTTTTATCAACTATGCATTTTGTTAGTTTTGCAAAGTGGTATATCTCGTCGGGGGCGTGAAGAAATATAGAGCTGAGTATCATCAGCATAACTGTGAAAGCTAACTCCATGATTCCTAATAATATCTCCCACGGGTAACATTTAAAGCGTGAAAAGTAACGGTCCTAGTACTGAGCCTTGAGGTACCCCATACTGCACTTGTGATTGGTATACCTTTTCAATTTCTCGTTTTCATGTGGTTTAACTTGAAGTACTAAAATAACTAAATTAATAAAAACTGATCCCAAACTTAAATGGCTGTGTGTGTGTGTGTGTATATATACACTACCTGTATATGCAGTGTGTGTGTGTGTATACACTACCAGTCAAAAGTTTTTGAACAGTAAGATGTTTTTTTTTTTTAAAGAAGTCTCTTCTGCTCACCAAGCCTGCATTTATTTGATCCAAAGTACTGTCTCAGTTGCCTACTGAGTAGAAGTGTGTGTTGGTTCAGAGTTCAGTGTGTTTCACAGGTTCACTGAATGGGACGCAGACAGAGCTGAAAGGTCAGAGGTCACGGTGAAGAAGGTCACGCACTGTCTGGTCTGTCGACACCCTGGTCAGTATCAGTCTGATTCCTCGACTCGTTTGCTGAGCTGAGACTCGTCAGTGTTTACTGAGCTCCTCTGGTGTGTCGTAGGCTCGGCTAAAGCGCACGAGCGCAGCGGCTGTGCGTTCTGTGAGAGCGAGCGCTTCTGTTCGCCGCAGGACTACGATTCCCAGTGTCCCTGCGAGTGGCACCGCACCGAACACGCTCGCCAGGCGTCCTCCGTCGAAGCCAGCATCAAGAAGTACGTATAAATACACATGTGCTGTAGGGGTGTGCGATATGGACAAAAAATAATATCTTGATATTTTCCTGTGTCTTATTTATCGATATCGATAATTAGACGATATTTTGCTGAGTGTGTTATTGTGCCACGGACAGCTGACTCCTAAAGTTTCTGATATTCTTCTTATTCTGGTCAGTTCACATTGATAGAAATTAATCTTTTCCAATAAGTTTATTAAACAGTTTATTAAGTTTTAAGCACATTTTAACTTCTTTTACCACCATATTTTCTAAAAGTGTGCATCATCTTTTGAGTCAAAGTCTTACATTTAATCAGTGAATTAGAATAATGAGACATTTGGGCTGTTAATTACCAGGCAAATTAAATCAGTATTGACAAAATTAATCTTTGCAATGCAGAGGAAACACAGAAGCTGCGTCTGAAGAGTGTTTAGATGTATTTACACACTGTTTAATGCAGGACATGAATGCATTTAACCTGCAGTTACAAATGCATAAATAATGTCTTGATATATTAAACATAAAACGTTGAATACTGATATTTGAAATTATTTAAAAAATGAAAAGACACTTTAAATGTGAAATTAAAACCGCCAGGAGGTGGCAGCAAGTCACTGTTAATAAGTGAGTCATTGTGATTGAACCGAATCATTTAAAACGGTTGATTCATTCAGGAACGAATCACTGTCATGTTGCAGTATATCGAGGTCTTATGAAGAGAAATGATTAGTCTGTGAAAGAAACTGAACATTATTTACAACATTATCACCTGTAATCCAGAGCCTCAGGCAAACGAATCAGTGTGGTGTCTGAATCACGAACGAATCACTCTTTTGAACCGATTCTTTTCTGTGAACTAGTTGAATCAGTTCATCAAATCGGACTGAAGCGTCTGAATCAGTTCACAACTCGAGCGGCACAGATCTACAAGTTACTCAAAACGAATCTTTTCCATGAACTGGATCTTTTGGACAGTTTGTTTCAGTGAATTGGTTCAATTCATTTAAACGGTTGATTCATTCAGGAACGAATCACTGTCATGTTGCAGTATATCGAGGTCTTATGAAGAGAAATGATCAGTCTGTGAAAGAAACCGAACATTATATACAACATTATCACCTGTAATCCAGAGCCTCAGGCAAACGAACGAATCACTCTTTTGAACCGATTCTTTTCTGTGAACTAGTTGAATCAGTTCATCAAATCGGACTGAAGCGTCTGAATCAGTTCACGGCTCGAGCGGCACAAGATACTCCATCAACACTCACTTCAGACGCCTGACCATAAACAAGCTGAAACGCCGGTGAATCTGATCCTGTGATGAATGAACTGATTCAGCTCCAGTTCCTCCAACAGTCACTGAACTGAGGAATCAGTTCGACTCGGACCGATGAGCCGCTGATATGTAAACAAACTAATGAATTGAACCAGTTCACTGAAACAAACTGTCCAGAAGATCCAGTTCATAGAAAAGAATCGTTTTGAGTAACCGCTCGAGCCGTGAACTGATTCAGATGCTTCAGTCCGATTTGATGAACTGATTCAACTAGCTCACAGAAAAGAATCGGTTCAAAAGTGATTCGTTCGTTTGCCTGAGGCTCTGGATTACAGGTGATAATGCTGTAAATAATGTTCAGTTTCTTGCACAGACTGATCATTTCTCTTCATAAGACCTCGATATATCATCAGGAGCCACAAGGATTCATTTAATGCTCCTTGATGTACTTTATTAATTCTCAAGAGACAGCAGCTGTTGACTTGCATTTAATGAATCACCAAGCACCGGTTTCAGCTAACAATCTTCTTTACTGTTCTACTGAAGAACAAAAGGGAGAGTAAATGAACAGCAAGTGTTCATTTCTGGGTGAACTGTCCCTTTAAGAGTGTGTATTGTCTGTCTGTGATGGTGTTTGTAGGAAGACGCTGGCGTGTGAGCGGTTCCCCTTTACTGAGGTGAGTATTATAGTCTGGTTTCTTCCTGTAGGACACCTGGGTCCGTATTCACAAAACATTTGATCTCAGCACTAAGAGTTCTCCTCAATAGCAGTACAAGAGTTTTCTCTTAAAAGCTCTGCTGAGACACTTGTTCTGAGGAATAGAGACGCTCAGAGTAAAGGGGCGGGGCTTACCTCGTTGCTATGGGTGATGTCATCAAGCTCATTAACTATGCACACAGTGATTGGCTGATAGTCTCTGTCAGAGATATTGCTCGATATTATGTTGCCGTAGTCAAATAAAGGTTTAAAAATAAAAATGTTAATTCTAAATAAAGATGAAGAGTTTATTTGCAAAAACATAACTCCTGTTTTTTATTATGTTATAATGTGTCCCTGGAGCACAAAAGCAGTCATAAGTAACACAGGTATATTTGTAGCAATAGACAACAATACATTGTATGAGTCAAAATTATACATTTTTCTTTTATGCAAAAATCATTAGGATATTAAGATCATGTTCCATGAAGATATTTAGTGAATTTCCTACCATAAATATATCAAAACTTAATTTTTGATTAGTAATATGCATTGCTAAGAATTCATTTGAACAACTTTAAAGATGATTTTCTCAATATTTAGATTTTTTTGCACCCTCAGATTCCAGATTTACAAATATTGTCCTATCATAACTAACATCAATGCAAACCATACATCAGCTTTCAGATGATGTATGAATCTCAATTTCGAAGAATTGACCCTTATGACTGGTTTTGTGCTCCAGGGTCACAATTTAGAACTGAGACGCCCATTATTTTAATATTTTCTCCTAAATCGGCGAGTTCTGAGCTACTCTTAGCCTGAAGATGTTTTCAGACTCGTCTGCTGATGTTTCAGATCATCCGTGAGTTTCTGGAGACGAAGGACAAACCCGTTCCTCGGTTCCGCCGGAGGAGACCCAGCCTGCTGCTGATGCAGGTACTGAGCGCTTCAGAGCGACGCTGAGGGGTTATCAGGGCTCTATGAAATCTGTTTAATTTTTTCCCAAATTCCGTTTTTTTCCAGTTTAATTTTTCTGGATTTTTTTTTTTTGTTTTTTGTTCTTTTGGTTTAATTTTTCTGGATTACTTTTTTTTTTTTTTTTTTTTTTTTTAATTTTCTGGATTCATTTTTTTTTTTTTTTTTTTTTTTCTGGATTCCGGTTTTTTTTTTTTTTTTTATCGTTTTAATTTTTCTGGATTCCATTTTTTTTTTTTTTTTTTTTCTGGATTCTGTTTTTTTTTTTTTTTTTTTTTTTTTTTGCTTTAATTTTTCTGGATTCATTTTTTTTTTTTTTTTTTTCTGGATTCCGTTTTTTTTTTTTTTTTATCGTTTTAATTTTTCTGGATTCCATTTTTTTCCATTTTAATTTTTCTGGACTCCTCTTTAATGGTCAAATTAAATTAAATTAATAAAAAAGCATGTCTAATGAATTAAAATCATGAAACTTATACAATTTAACATTAATTTATTAAAAGTGTAACTAAAAATGACATGTTTAGGGCTCGTATGAAATGTTTTATTGTTTTCTCACCTTATGTTTTATTGTTACCAAATTCTGTGTTTTAGCAGCACGTCTAATTATTTGAATGCATACAAATAATAATTATTTATTCTTACAGTAGCTTATGAAATGCCCCCCCCTCAGAAATTCTGTGTTGTATATTTAAATTTGACTGATTATCAGATGAAGCCATAAAACATTGATTTAATATATATTTTAATTAATGAAAATTAAACAAATTTAATTATTTGGCAAATAAACTTGATTTACTATTAAAATTTACAATTTTGTGATTTCTTAAAAAAAATAAAGAGTTATTATTTATCAACAGTAGTAGTAGTATTACGTACATTCTAGTAAATAGTAGTAATATAGCTATTTCTGACACAATGTCTTCAAGTTAAACCGGACTTTTATTTTGGCGGGTTGCCGAGTAAAGTTCTGTGTGTATATGATATGACTAGTTTTACTCAAATGAAATGGTAAAATGCTGGTTTTGATCAGTTTTGGAGATATTGTTGATGTATTTATGTCTTCATTGAGACGTCAGACGCTGAAATCACGCGCTCTGTGTATGTAGTAAACAAAACCCTGCTCCATTCACACAGAGACACATGCAGGATTCAGATTTACATCAGATACTAGTCCAGATCACCATTTGATTTAAGACCTACTTTTGATTAATGCATCCAAACTTTGACAAACTCCGTGACATTAAACTATAAATACAGTTATGACTGGATTCCGTCCGTGTTTTCTGCATCGTGGAGGTTATTCGAGCTGGTTCTGATGCACTTGTCTCTGTGTTTGTCAGACGTTTGCTCTGGAGAAGATGGACTGGCCCAAACACTACAGCAGCGAGAAGCTTCTGGTGCTCCTGACCTACACCGAACTCATGAACCGCAAACACGGCCGAGCCTCGCCGGCCCAGATCCAGCCCATCAGGTCTCTCACTTAACACACTTCACCTGACATCAAATACAATACTAAAAAAAACAAAATCCTTAATTTAATTTGATGTGCTAAAATAACTAAAACTGAAATAAACAAATGTATAGACATTATTTAAAGAAGAAAAAATTAACAATAATACAAATGATGAAAAAACACCCAACAAAATTACTTTTTAAAATATTTTACTGCAAAATTATGAGTGAAACAGCTTTTGATTGGTCAAGACAAAGTGAGTTTCTTTAGAATAACTGATTAATCATTTACAATAAAACCAGGAACATTTATTTCATTTATTTTATCCAAAGCGACTTACAAATGAGGATTGCAATCAATTGTAGTATTAAAACAACTAAAAACAGATCCAAAACTAAAAGCTAAAACTATATATACACATTTTTAAAAAAAAATTAAGAAATTAAATAAAAATGACAAATGCATACAACAAAATTTCAACACTTAACATTTAAATGAAAACAAAAATAAAGCTAAAAACAATTCAAAATATTAAAGAACAAAAGGTATAATAATGATTCTAACATAACACTAAGCCAAACACCAAAAAACAACTATTTATGTGTGTATGTACACACACACACACACACATACACACACACACTCACTCACACGCACACACACACACACACACACACACACACTCACTCACACGCACACACACACAGACTTACACACAGACACACACACACACATACACTCACACGCACACACACACACTCACAGACACACACACACACACACACACACACACATACACACACACTCACACTCACACACGCACACACACACACACACACACACAGACTCACACACACACAGACTCACGCACACACACACACAGACTCACTCACACACAGACTCACACACACACACACATACACACACACAGACTCACGCACACACACACAGACTCACTCACACACAGACTCACACACACACACACGGACTCACACACACACAGACTCACACACACACACACACACACACACACACACACACAGCTGTTCAAAAGTTTGGGATCAATAAGATTTTTTATGTTTTTTTTAAAGTAGTCTCTAATGTTTATCAAAATTGCTATTATTTTCCATGGGAAATACTGAAAAAATGAAATATTTTAATTTAAAACAGCTGTTTTCTATGTGAATATGTGTTAAACTGTAATTTATTTCTGTGATCAAAGCTGTATTTTCAGCATCATTACTGCAGTCTTCAGTGTCACATGATCTTCAGAAATCATAATAATATGCTGAATTAAATCTTTTGAAACAATATACACATCCGTTTAAAAGCTTGGCGTCAGCTATTGTTTTTATTTCTTTTTTAAAATAAATTAATGCTTCTTTATTTATCAAAGATGTGCCAGTAAAGACATTCATAATGATAGAAATATTTCTATTTCAAATAAATATTGTGTTTCTGAACTTTCTAATAATCAGAAATGTTTCTTGAGCAGCATATTATTATGATTTCTGAAGATCATGTGGCACTGAAGACTGCAGTAATGATGCTGAAAATACAGCTTTGATCACAGAAATAAATTACAGTTTAACACATATTCACATAGAAAACAGTTATTTTAAATTAAAATAATATTTCACAATTTTTTAAAAAAAATCTGTAATTCTTATTGATCCCAAACTTTGTGTGTATATAGAATAGAGCAGAATAATATTCATTTTTATCTGCATTTTTTGTTCTTATTTCAATTAAATGTTTTACTTTGTTTTCTGTTAATATGTTTATATTATATATGTCTATATCTTGTGTTCTTGTCTATAGTGAATGTATATTTTTGTTCATAAATATTTTCTAGGTTAAAATGCTGTTTTTCTCTTCTCAACAGAATATATAAAGCACGTGTTCGGAACGGCGTCTCCTGCTTCGAGGTGATCTGGAAGAAACCAGGTGACACAGATCATCATCATCAGATACAGGAGCTCGTTAGGGTCTCGATGTGAGGTCAGATCAGGAGGGGTCGGGGGTCACAGGTGTCACCCTCGGGTGCTAAAACAGCTTCCTGTAGACACCGTGAGCCTCGCTCATCCACACGCCACACCGCCGTAAAACCTTTATTACATCCAACAGCGCTTTACACCTCTTTACTCTCGCTTCGGCTTCAAAACACATCAAGGAATTGTATGTCTCGAGGCCTGGAGAGCTCATAGAGATCAGTGGAGTGCTGGTAGAACTTGTTTTGTCTGTAGAGAATATAGGAATGTGTAGTTTTGCTGCACTTTCAGTGTTGAGTAAAACCTGCGGCCTGTCCTTTAAGAGCCTTACTGATGAGTTTGAGTTGTTCCAGAGAGAGAGAGAGAGATAGAGAGAGAGAGAGAGAGAGAGAGAGATAGATAGATAGATAGATAGATAGATAGATAGATAGATGGATAGATAGAAAGAAAGAAAGAAAAAGCGAAAGGAAGAAAAAAGAGAGACAGAGAAATGAGAAAAGAAAAAAGAGAGAGAGAAAGAAAAAAGAGAGAGAGAGAAATGAGAAAATAAAAAAGAGAGAGATAGATAGATAGATATAAAGAAAAAGCGAAAGGAAGAAAAAAGAGAGAGAGAAATGAGAAAAGAAAAAAAGAGAGAGAAAGATAGATAGATAGATAGAAAGAAAAAGCGAAAGGAAGAAAAAAGAGAGAGAAATGAGAAAAGAAAAAAAGAGAGAGAGAAAGAAAAAAGAGAGAGAGAGAAATGAGAAAATAAAAAAGAGAGAGATAGATAGATAGATATAAAGAAAAAGCGAAAGGAAGAAAAAAGAGAGAGAGAAATGAGAAAAGAAAAAAAGAGAGAGAAAGATAGATAGATAGAAAGAAAAAGCGAAAGGAAGAAAAAAGAGAGAGAAATGAGAAAAGAAAAAAAGAGAGAGAGAAAGAAAAAAGAGAGAGAGAGAAATGAGAAAATAAAAAAGAGAGAGATAGATAGATAGATATAAAGAAAAAGCGAAAGGAAGAAAAAAGAGAGAGAGAAATGAGAAAAGAAAAAAAGAGAGAGAAAGATAGATAGATAGATAGAAAGAAAAAGCGAAAGGAAGAAAAAAGAGAGAGAAATGAGAAAAGAAAAAAAGAGAGAGAAAGAAAAAAGAGAGAGAGAGAAATGAGAAAAGAAAAAAGAGAGAGAAAGATAGATAGATAGAAAGAAAAAGCGAAAGAAAGAAAAAAGAGAGAGAGAAATGAGAAAAGAAAAAAAAAGAGAAAGATAGATAGAAAGAAAAAAGAGAGAGAAAGAAAAGAGAGAGAAAGATAGATAGATAGAAAGAAAAAAGAGAAAGATAGATAGAAAGAAAACGAGAAAGAAAGAAGAAAGAGAGAGATAGATAGATAGAAAAATGAGAAATAAAGAAAAAAGAGAGAGATAGATTGATAGATAGATAGATAGATAGATAGAAAGACAGAAAAATGAGAAAGAAAAAAGAGAGAGAGAAAGAAAGATAGATGGAAAGAAAGAAAAAGAGAAAGAAAGAAAAAAAGAGAGAAAGAAAGAAAATGAGAAAAAAAGAGAAAAAGAGAGAGAGAAAGAAAAAAAAGAGAGAGAGAAAGAGATAGAAAGAAAGATAGAAAAATGAGAAATAAAGAAAAAAGAGAAAGATAGATAGATAGATAGATAGATAAAGAGAAAGACAGAAAAATGAGAAAGAAAAAAAGAGAGAGAGAAAGAAAGAAAGATAGATAGATGGAAAGAAAGAAAAAAAGAGAGAAAGAAAATGAGAAAGAAAGAGAAAAAGAGAGAGAGAAAGAAAGAAAAAAAAGATAAAGAAAAGGAGAGAGAAAGAAAAAGAGAAAGAGAGATAGAAAGGTAATTGTGATAATCACAAGTAAATGTATAAAAGACTAAAGGAAAGAGGAACAGTTGAGTATTTGTTGTTGTTGATGTTGTTGTTGATGTTGTTGATGTTGATGTTGTTGTTGATGTTGTTGTTGATGTTGTTGATGTTGTTGATGTTGTTGATGTTGATGTTGTTGATGTTGTTGATGTTGATGTTGATGTTGATGTTGTTGTTGATGTTGTTGTTGATGTTGTTGATGTTGTTGATGTTGTTGATGTTGATGTTGTTGATGTTGTTGATGTTGATGTTGTTGATGTTGTTGATGTTGATGTTGTTGATGTTGTTGTTGATGTTGATGTTGTTGTTGATGTTGTTGATGTTGATGTTGTTGATGTTGATGATGTTGTTGATGTTGTTGATGTTGTTGCGAGTGAATGAGTGATTCATTCACTCGCTCGCTCATTCATTGCAGTCTGTCCATTAAGAGTCATTTAGTGAGTGGATTATTAAAATTATTAATTTTATAAACTGGAAGCAGATATATAAATGGCATCAGCCTCAGTCTCAAACAATCCTTGTGTCTTGTGTCAGATCACTATGTGTTTGCTGGGGGTCGTGAGGAGCAGACGGAGGTGAGGACGCTGGAGGAGGAGTCTCTCTTTAGCCTGGTGTTTCCTGAGATCCTCCAGGACTTCCTGCAGCAGAGAGCCGGCGCTCAGGAGAACAGAGCCAAGAGTACGAGCACTCACTCATTCATTCACTCACTCATTCATTCATTCACTCACTCATTCATTCATTCATTCATTCATTCACTCACTCATTCATTCATTCATTCATTCGCTCACTCATTCACTCACTCTCGCTCACTCATTCATTCACTCACTCATTCACTCTCACTCACTCGCTCACTCTCGCTCATTCATTCACTCATTCATTCATTCATTCACTCACACACACTCACTCATTCATTTATTCACTCATTCATTCACTCATTCACTCACTCATTCATTTATTCACTCACTCATTCATTCACTAACTCATTCACTCACTCACTCCATTTATTCACTCACTCATTCATTTATTCACTCACTTTATTCACTCATTCACTAACTCATTCACTCACTCACTCACGCACTAACTCACTCACTCATTCATTCACTCTCACTCACTCACTCATTCACTCTCGCTCATTCATTCACGCACTCACTCATTCACTCGCTCATTCACTCACTCATTCACTTACTCACTCACTCATTCATTCACTCATTCATTTATTCACTCACTCATTCACTCACTCATTCATTCATTTATTCACTCATTCATTCACTCACTCACACACACTCACTCACTCATTCACTCACTCATTCATTTATTCACTCACTCATTCACTCACTCATTCATTCATTTATTCACTCATTCATTCACTCACTCACACACACTCACTCACTCACTCACTCACTCATTCACTCACTCATTCACTCACTCATTCATTCATTCACTCACTCATTCACTCACTCATTCATTCATTCACTCACTCACTCACTCTTCATTATGCGTTTATATATTTTTTAAATATTTAATATTTTATTTTTTTACATTTTTATTTTTATAAGTTTATATTTTTTTTAAATAATATATTTAATATTTTATTTTTTTATACATTTGTACATATTTTTTATATAATATATTTTTAAAAATGTTTTATAAGTTTATGTATTTTTATATAAAATAAAAATTATATATACGTTTATATATATTTTTTATATAAGATATATATATATATATATATATATATATATATATATATATATATATATATATACATATATATATTTACATTTTTATTTTTATAAGTTTATATATTTTATATATATATATA
>CM041805.1:34055661-34068161 GCA_023376895.1 Aspiorhynchus laticeps | reverse complement strand
TTTCTTACAACATTCTATTATTTACACCCAAAATATAATGTTATTTGAATGTTTATTCTACACTGAAAAAAATGATTCATTGAATTTACTAAAAATATTTTAAATAATGTTATAATCACGAGAAGAAAGCTGGACATGATTCACTAAAATTACAAAAAAAAATGAAGGTAAGTGGTTGCAATCAATTTATTTTAGCTACATTTAATTAAAAAAAAATTGGAAGTTAGTCAACTAAATTTGTAGCTAAAATAAATTAAAAGCAACCACTTACCTTAATTTTTATTTATTTTTAATTTTAGTGAATCATCGTGATTATAATATTATTTAAAGGTTACAAAAACGTTTCTTACAACATTCTATTATTTACACCCAAAATATAATGTTATTTCAATTTTATTTTAAATATTCTACACTGAAAAAAAAATATTATTTGAATTTACTAAAAAAAAATTAAGGTAAGTGGTTGCAATCAATTTATTTAGCTACATTTAATTAACACATTCTGTTGGAAGTTAGTCAACTAAATTTGTTTATTTAAATGTAACTAAAATAAAAAAAAAATGTTTTTTTTTGTAATTTTAGTGAATATTTTTTTTCAGTGTAAGCGTTAAAATATCCAGTTTTCTTGTCGTGATTAAAACGTTATTTAAAGGTTAAAAAAACGTTTCTTACAACGTTCAAATACAAATAACATCATAAGGATATAGGCTATATCAAATATTAATAAAGTTACAAGAACATTACTGTAGCCTTTATATAACTTATAAAAGCGTTAGTAAAAGTTGTGTTTGCTGGGATGCGCACAACCTCTTTTTGTGATATATGTTATAATATATAGACCTATTATTATATGTAATTTTGATATTAAATATATAATATCCTAATACAAAAGACATCTTTTCCTCCTTTTTTCATAGCAAACACATGTTATAAAACTTCTAACAAGATAGGCTTAAATACAGAAAATTATGAATCTATAATTATTATATTTTTACGTGAATAAAGCGAGCTCAAATACGGATTAAACCTTGTTTACGTACAACGACGTCAGTGTTGCGTCAGGTACGCCGGCCAATCGCAGCGCTGTGTTCGCTGTGGGCGGGGCCTCGCGGTGACAAAGAGAAGCAGCGCTGGTTGTGACGGAGCGGCACGGGCCGCCATTTCAAAGCCGAGGAAACGCGGGAGCTTTCACGGTTTAACGGACGGATGCTTGTTTTATAGAATACACCGAATTACGTTGTGTATTTTTAAGGCTCGTTGTTTAGAAGAGCTCTCAATCTGATCAGGTAAGTGACTGAAAACGAGCTGTGAGCTTGTAACGGAGCGCTTGTGTGTTTACTGTCAGAGCCGTTCAATCCGTCGGTAATTCTGAGGTAAAACTGCAGCGTTTAGCAGCTTTATTTGATAGTTCGGGGTGTATTTGTGTTCTAGGCTGATGTTTTTATCATCTAGAGCGATTATCGTTCGCTTATTTCGTTTAGCTGTGATTATGGCGACAGAATGGGTTTTAATCCTCCGGTAAATCTCCGAATAAGGGAAATAAATTAACTAAAATCCCTTTCAAATCACCAGACTAATATAACAAGTGTTATTCTGTGTGATTGAACACACTTTCAGTAGGAATAATCGTTATATTCGGGTGCAAAACGGCGAGAGAATACATTTAGCAACAGGATTCTATAGTATCAAGCGTTTAAGTTAAAAATAATACATGTATATGTTAAAATATGCTTTATAGTGTTACTGTATGAGCCTCTGAAAATGGAACGGAAACATCGATGACGTCATCCTGCACTCACGGGTGTGTGCAAATTGTTATCCAATAAAATGCTCCGGAATGAGAAGCACCGCCCCCTACTGACACCAGATAGCAAATCAGGGTTCACCGCTGTAGTGTAATATTTTTAAACAAAATATATATATATATTTGGTATGTCCTGCTCCAACTTCCTGATTCATTATGAAAGTAGGTCTCTGATGAGCCACGGACTGCTAAGATAGCCTTCCCTTCTCAATCTTGCTGATTTGCATCGTTGGAGATCTGGACCGGTTCATGATGTCAGATATTTGAGAAATGCTTGAAAACCACATTTTTATGGACTGCATTGAACCAGCTAATGCATTCATACAAATATTGCATTGAAACAAATATTGCATTGAATTAAATATTGCATTCTTCTAAATATTGCATTCATCTAAATATCGCATTCATCTAAATATCGCATTCATCTAAATATCGCATTCATCTAAATATCGCATTCATCTAAATATCGCATTGAATTAAATATTGCATTCATCTAAATATCGCATTCTTCTAAATATTGCATTGAATTAAATATTGCATTCATCTAAATATCGCATTCATCTAAATATCGCATTCATCTAAATATCGCATTCATCTAAATATCGCATTGAATTAAATATTGCATTCATCTAAATATCGCATTGAATTAAATATCGCATTCATTTAAATATTGCATTCATCTAAATATTGCATTCATCTAAATATTGCATTGAATTAAATATTGCATTCATCTAAATATCGCATTCATCTAAATATCGCATTCATCTAAATATCGCATTCATCTAAATATCGCATTCATCTAAATATCGCATTGAATTAAATATCGCATTCATTTAAATATTGCATTCATCTAAATATTGCATTCATCTAAATATTGCATTGAATTAAATATTGCATTCATCTAAATATCGCATTCATCTAAATATCGCATTCATCTAAATATCGCATTCATCTAAATATCGCATTCATCTAAATATCGCATTCATCTAAATATTGCATTGAATTAAATATTGCATTCATCTAAATATCGCATTCATCTAAATATCGCATTCATTTAAATATCGCATTCATCTAAATATTGCATTCATCTAAATATTGCATTGAATTAAATATTGCATTCATCTAAATATCGCATTCATCTAAATATCGCATTCATTTAAATATCGCATTCATCTAAATATCGCATTCATCTAAATATCGCATTCATCTAAATATCGCATTCATCTAAATATCGCATTCATCTAAATATCGCATTCATCTAAATATCGCATTGAATTAAATATTGCATTCATCTAAATATCGCATTGAATTAAATATCGCATTCATTTAAATATTGCATTCATCTAAATATTGCATTCATCTAAATATCGCATTGAATTAAATATTGCATTCATCTAAATATTGTATTGAATTAAATATTGCATTCATCTAAATATTGCATTCATCTAAATATCGCATTGAATTAAATATTACATTCATCTAAATATCGCATTGAATTAAATATTGCATTCATCTAAATATCGCATTCATCTAAATATCGCATTCATCTAAATATCGCATTGAATTAAATATCGCATTCATCTAAATATCGCATTGAATTAAATATTGCATTCATCTAAATATCGCATTCATCTAAATATCGCATTGAATTAAATATTGCATTCATCTAAATATCGCATTCATCTAAATATCGCATTCATCTAAATATCGCATTCATCTAAATATCGCATTGAATTAAATATTGCATTCATCTAAATATCGCATTCATCTAAATATCGCATTCATCTAAATATCGCATTGAATTAAATATCGCATTCATCTAAATATCGCATTGAATTAAATATTGCATTCATCTAAATATCGCATTCATCTAAATATCGCATTCATCTAAATATCGCATTGAATTAAATATCGCATTCATCTAAATATC
The DNA here is from genome assembly GCA_023376895.1 of Aspiorhynchus laticeps. NCBI lineage: Eukaryota > Metazoa > Chordata > Actinopteri > Cypriniformes > Cyprinidae > Aspiorhynchus > Aspiorhynchus laticeps. Next base: position 34,064,427 of record CM041805.1, on the reverse strand, counting down.
GCATTGAATTAAATATTGCATTCATCTAAATATCGCATTCATCTAAATATTGCATTGAATTAAATATCGCATTCATCTAAATATTGCATTCATCTAAATATCGCATTGAATTAAATATCACATTCATCTAAATATCGCATTCATCTAAATATCGCATTGAATTAAATATCGCATTCATCTAAATATCGCATTGAATTAAATATTGCATTCATCTAAATATCGCATTCATCTAAATATCGCATTCATCTAAATATCGCATTGAATTAAATATCGCATTCATCTAAATATCGCATTGAATTAAATATTGCATTCATCTAAATATCGCATTCATCTAAATATTGCATTGAATTAAATATCGCATTCATCTAAATATTGCATTCATCTAAATATTGCATTGAATTAAATATCACATTCATCTAAATATCGCATTCATCTAAATATCGCATTCATCTAAATATCGCATTGAATTAAATATCGCATTCATCTAAATATCGCATTCATCTAAATATCGCATTCATCTAAATATCGCATTCATCTAAATATCGCATTGAATTAAATATCGCATTCATTTAAATATTGCATTCATCTAAATATTGCATTCATCTAAATATCGCATTCATCTAAATATCGCATTGAATTAAATATTGCATTCATCTAAATATCGCATTCATCTAAATATCGCATTCATCTAAATATCGCATTCATCTAAATATCGCATTGAATTAAATATTGCATTCATCTAAATATCGCATTCATCTAAATATCGCATTGAATTAAATATTGCATTGAATCAAATATTGCATTCATCTAAATATTGCATTGAATCAAATATTGCATTCATCTAAATATTGTATTGAATTAAATATTGCATTCATCTAAATATTGCATTCATCTAAATATTGCATTCATCTAAATATTGCATTCATCTAAATATTGCATTCATCTAAATATTGCATTCATCTAAATATTGCATTCATACAAATGATGCATTGAATCAAATATTGTAAATTAAAGTCTATTGGCTATTTAAAATATAAATATATTTGGTATGTCCTGCCCCAACTTCCTGTTTCAATAAGAAGTTCTCTAATGAGCCATGAACTGCTAATATAGTCATTTCCTTCTCGGTTGCGTCTCGAGGTGTTTTCTTTCACGCATCAGCTTTCTGTTCTCAAAAGCTCCACTTCTACATCAGAAATCCTCTGAGCGTGTGCCGTTTCTCGGAGAAGCGTGGCTTTTACAGTTGGCCGTTCACACTATTAATACACGGCTTGTGGCGTGCTCTGAAATCCCCACGGTCCGGATCAGCTGCTGCTATCCCAGCAGGCCGTGTGGTGATGTGAAGCCCGGCGTGTGGGTTTAACACGTCAGATGTTTGACATTGACGCCGGAACATTTCCAGTCTGGATCTGGGTCAGAGGTGAAGGTTTCTGGACGAGCGAAGCGTTACGTGTTCATAGGCTCAAGTGTTTACTACTGAGAATGCTGGTGTACACTACTGACATGCTGCGTTGTTTTATAGATGGACGCCAACACGGAGCAGGTGGAGACGACGACAGAGACGACCTCACAGGAAGACCCTTCAGCTGACAGCAAGTTCAGGTGGGTCACATGACCAAAGCTGCTACTCTCATTGGTTGTTCTGGTCACTATAATCCCGTGTGTTTAATCGCAGGGGTCGTGGAGGGAAGATCCGTGGCAGAGGAGGCCGGATGCCCCGTGGGTTCCGTGGAGGACGTGGGATGATGATGATGATGAAAGGGTTTCCACCAGGTCCCATGAGAGGAAGAGGTCGCGATGGGTTCACGAACGGATTCGGACCCATGAGGTCTTGCCCACGTGTTCTCGAGTCTTTCTTTTCCAGCGCCCTTAGTTTGTGTAGAAACATTTTGATAAACCTGCTTATGAAAAAACACTTTTTAATAAATCAATTTGAAATATTGCATTTATCCAAATATTGCATTTATCCAAATATTGCATTGAAACAAATATTGCATTGAAACAAATATTGCATTGAAACAAATATTGCATTGAAACAAATATTGCATTTATCGCAAATATAGCATTCATACAGATTTTGCATCGAAACAAATTATGCATTTATCCAAATATTGAATTGAAGGAAACATTGCATTCATACAGTTTTTTTGCATTGAACAAAATGATTCGGACACATGAGGTCTTGCCGACATGCCCTCGAGTCTTTCTTATCCAACGCCCTTCATTCATGTCGAAACATTGTAATAAACTTGCTTATGAAAAGCGACTTTTTCTCACTTTTGCAGGAGAGGCATGGGTCGCACGTGGCCGTATCCAGACATGCGCGGCCGGCGAGGTCGAGGCGGTCCAAGGGGAATGAACCTGGGTCCTCCGGGTCCGCCGCCTCCACCACCTCCGCACATGCACATGAGAGGACCTCCGCCACACATGCACAGGTATAGAGATCTGCACACCTTTATGATGTCAGATATTTGAGAGAACTACATTTTTATGTACTGCATTGAACCAACTAATGCTTTCAACCAGATATCAAATCAGAAATCAAATATTGCATTCAATCAAATATTGCATTGACCCAAATAATGAACCGAACAAAATATTGCATTTATCCAAATATTGCATTGAATCAAATAAATTTATCTAAATATTGCATTGAAACAAATAATGCATTTATCCAAATATTGCATTGAAACAAATAATGCATTTATCCAAATATTGCATTGAATAAAATAATACATTTATCCAAATATTGCATTGAAACAAATAATGCATTTATCCAAATATTGCATTGAATAAAATAATACATTTATGTAAATATTGCATTGAAACAAATAATGCATTAATCCAAATATTGCATTGAAACAAATAATGCATTAATCCAAATATTGCATTGAAACAAATAATGCATTAATCTAAATATTGCATTGAAACAAATTATTGCATTTATCCAAATATTGCATTGAAACCTGTCTGTGTAGATTCATCACTAAAGCATCCAGGTGTTTAAAACATTCCAAAAATGTACTTATTAAAATCATCTATCATACGATCTACTCTGGCATGTTACACATTTAATCTAGTAGTCATATGACCTCTATAGGTCTGTTGATCATGTGACTTTTGTGGATATATTTGTCAGTTACTTCCTGTTTTTACAACTGATGAAGGTGTTTGGATAGACACCGAAACGTCTTAAGCTTTTTATAGTCCAGTGATTTTAATAAAAAGTACATTTTTGAATTGCATTGAAACAAATAATGCATTCATACAAATTTTGCATTGAAACTAAATATTGCATTTATCCAAATATTGCATTCAATCAAATAATGCATTGACCCAAATAATGAACCAAACTAAATATTGCATTTATTCAAATATTGCATTGAAACAAATAATACATTTATCTAAATATTTGATTGAAACAAATAATGCACTGAACAAAATAATGCATTGAAACGAATACATTTATCCAAATATTGCATTGAATCAAATAATGCATTTATCCAAATATTGCATTGAATCAAATAATGCATTTATACAAATATTGCATTGAAACAAATAATGCATTTATACAAATATTGCATTGAATCAAATAATGCATTCATCCAGATATTAAATTCAATCAAATATTGCATTGACCCAAATAATGAATCGAACAAAATATTGCGTTAATCCAAATATTGCATTGAAACAAATACATTTATCCAAATATTGCATTGAATCAAATAATGCATTCATACAAATATTGAATTGAAACAAATTTTGCATTGAACAAAATAATCCATTCAAGCACAATAGTATCTTGGGCTGGGTTGACTATTGATTTCTCAGTTATAATCAGTTCTCGTTGTGCTTTCTTTTGATAAGAAACAGTCTCAGTTTTCGAATTCTGTCCATTTTATCTGAAAGTACATGAAGAAACAGTGTAGTTTATATGCATCTATAAAATACATATATGTAATTACATATACATATGTATATGTAACATATGTAATTAAAAAATGTTAATGTATAATTTAAAATGTAATTATTTTGAGGAAATGTATGTCTAGATACTATAAAATATGAAAACTGATGTTGAGTGTAAAGGGGCGTGTCTCTCCACAGGCATGGCCCGCCTCCTCCTCCGCCCCCTCCGGGACACCCGGCGTTCCGAGGGCGACGGCCACACCCCAGGGGGCGGGGCATGATGCCGCCCGGCCCGCCTCGCTTCTTCCACCCCAGAGGGTAAGAACGCACTCACCCGCTCCACATTTAGCGCACATGTACTCGCGTGACGGCGCAGAGCACGGCTAAACCGTAACAGATCCAGCACATAACCTCCATTCCACTAGTGCATGACAAGCCTGTGTTTCTTCAATTGTGTGTTTGACGAGTTTGGGCCCCTCTGGAGCACAACAGGCCAATCCAAATGTGTGATTTTATCCTTTCATGCAGCTACCACAACGGATCGGCCCCTCCTCTGCCCCACCCGCCTCCAGGCAGGGGCCAGCGCTGGCCGGGGCCCCGAGCTGGCCGGAGGTTTTAACCAATTCTGTAGCGTTAACGGCCGCCACTCAGACTCGCAGGTCCTTTTACTGTAACGAGCACGCTACCTTTTTATGTTACTTCATTTGAGGACAAAGCCCCAAAGTAAAAAACTAAACATTTAAAAGCACTCTCACTCTGAAGACGAGAAGGAAACATGTTCCTACGTTGATTTAAATTAAGTGTATCTCATCAGAAGTGTTGTCTGGTCTGCGTGGTGCTATTCCTGTGAGCCTTAACCACTCCTATTTCTATATTCCACAAGAAAACCTAGGATTTTAGACGAATCGGTGTGTTTCTCTGACCAAGCAGATCACTGACCCTCCATATGTTCTTCATGTGTAGTGCTCATGAATTATTATTAATGATCTAATATCATAAATGTGCAGCTACTTTAAGACAAGTGAGATATTGCTGTTGGAAAGTAAAGTATTCCTGTTTTTTTGTCCCTGGAGTGATTGTTAAAATCACAAATCCATGCATTGATTTAACATGACCGCTACGGTTTATACTTCTTCTTTAAATAAACCTTTCCTTGCTTTTCTATTTTAAAGTAAAGTATTTGATTCAAAATAGTACAAGTGTTGAGTTTTGAAGTGTTATGACACATTGACGTATTGTAACCGATAAAAGTCATGTGAGTTTGTGAATGTAAATTGAACAGATAACAGCTTCTGACTTAGTTTTGGAGAAACAAAACAATAAAGTTAAGATAAAACTACCTCTCTTTTATTGTTTATTTAAAGTAAAAGCATGTCCATTTATGTAATGTATTTTAAAAGTACTGCTCTGAAGCCAAATGGACAGTAATGTAATCATTGACATGAGCACAGAAATATTCACTGATGGAGATGACAGTGTTTTTTGAGCATTTACTTATATATATATTTACATCATGCATAATAAAGCACAGAAATGACTGTCCTATTATTGAGTAAAGCTACAGATAAACACACTGAATAACTGATTTCCAGTGGAGTGAGGCTTTTAAAGTTACCCAGAGGGCTGAAAATTCAAGATGTCCAAGGATGTCTCTCCAAGTCACCGGCAGACCTGCAAGTCTCAGAAAAACGGCTCACTTCTGCTCGTTTGACGGATTGGGAAATTCAGTTCAGTTGTAGATGCATGAAAACCGGGACACTTGTAGTGTCTCTTCAGGCCACGCTGAAGCGCTCGAGTGATTTTCACACTAAATATAGCCTCAGTCGAACCCAATGCACGAGCGGTCAAAAGTTTGGAGACACTTGTGATTATCTGCAGATGTTAGAATAACAGGCTAGTGTAATAACACACGGATATGTCAGAATATTTTGCTAGTGTTCTCGTTAAGTTCTGAAAATGTTTCTCTCTCAATTTAAAATGTTAAAAACTTGGTTTTTCTTGGTGATGTGAACATTAATGGAATGTTACATTTCTACAAAGCTACCAAGTTACAAAGCTACCATGTTACAAAGCTACCAAGTTACAAAGCTACAAAGCTACCAAGTTACAAAGCTACCAAGCTACCAAGTTACAATGTTACAAAGCTACAATGTTACAAGTTTGCAAATGTTACAGTAACGTTACTTTTGAATGTTCTCAATGTTCTGAAACAAGTAGCAACATTTAAAAACATTCGTTGAGTTTCCAACTACAAAGCCACATGTTACAAAGCTACAAGTTACATGTTACAAAGCTACCAAATTAATTACAAAGCTACAAGATGCATGTTACCAAGCTACATGTTACAAAGCTAACAAGTTAGTTACAAAGCTACAAGATGCATTTTACAAAGCTACAAGTTACAATGTTACAAGTTACAATGTTACAAAGCTACCAAGTTACAATGTTACAAAGCTACCAAGTTACAATGTTACAAGTTTGCAAATGTTACAGTAACGTTACTTTTGAATGTTCTCAACGTTCTGAAACAAGTAGCAACATTTAAAAACATTCGTTGAGTTACAAAGCTACAAGTTACAAACAAAGCCACAAGTTACAAAGCCACACGTTACAAAGCCACATGTTACAAAGCTACAAGTTACAAAGCTACCAAGTTAGTTACAAAGCTACAAGATGCATGTTACCAAGCTACATGTTACAAAGCTACAAGTTACAAAGCTAACAAGTTAGTTACAAAGCTACAAGATGCATTTTACAAAGCTACACGTTACAATGTTACAAAGCTACAAGTTACAATGTTACAAAGCTACCAAGTTACATGTTACAAAACTACCAAATTAATTACAAAGCTACAAGATGCATGTTACCAAGCTACATGTTACAAAGCTACAAGTTACAAAGCTAACAAGTTAGTTACAAAGCTACAAGATGCATTTTACAAAGCTACAAGTTACAATGTTACAAAGCTACCAAGTTACATGTTACAAAACTACCAAATTAATTACAAAGCTACAAGATGCATGTTACCAAGCTACATGTTACAAAGCTACAAGTTACAAAGCTAACAAGTTAGTTACAAAGCTACAAGATGCATTTTACAAAGCTACAAGCTACAATGTTACAAAGCTACAATGTTACAAAGCTACCAAGTTACAATGTTACAAAGCTACAATGTTACAAAGCTACCAAGTTACAATGTTACAAGTTTGCAAATGTTACAGTAACGTTACTTTTGAATGTTCTCAACGTTCTGAAACAAGTAGCAACATTTAAAAACATTCGTTGAGTTACAAAGCTACAAGTTACAAAGCTACAAGTTACAAAGCCACAAGTTACAAAGCTACAAGTTACAAAGCCACACGTTACAAAGCCACACGTTACAAAGCCACACGTTACAAAGCCACACGTTACAAAGCTACAAGTTACAAAGCTACCAAGTTAGTTACAAAGCTACAAGATGCATGTTACCAAGCTACATGTTACAAAGCTACAAGTTACAAAGCTACCAAGTTAGTTACAAAGCTACAAGATGCATGTTACCAAGCTACATGTTACAAAGCTACAAGTTACAAAGCTAACAAGTTAGTTACAAAGCTACAAGATGCATTTTACAAAGCTACACGTTACAATGTTACAATGTTACAAAGCTACCAAGTTACATGTTACAAAACTACCAAATTAATTACAAAGCTACAAGATGCATGTTACCAAGCTACATGTTACAAAGCTACAAGTTACAAAGCTAACAAGTTACAATGTTACAAGTTTGCAAATGTTACAGTAACGTTACTTTTGAATGTTCTCAACGTTCTGAAACAAGTAGCAACATTTAAAAACATTCGTTGAGTTACAAAGCTACAAGTTACAAAGCCACAAGTTACAAAGCCACAAGTTACAAAGCCACACGTTACAAAGCCACAAGTTACAAAGCCACAAGTTACAAAGCCACACGTTACAAAGCCACACGTTACAAAGCCACACGTTACAAAGCCACAAGTTACAAAGCCACACGTTACAAAGCCACAAGTTACAAAGCCACACGTTACAAAGCCACAAGTTACAAAGCCACACGTTACAAAGCTACCAAGTTAGTTACAAAGCTACAAGATGCATTTTACAAAGCTACATGTTGCAAAGTTACAATGTTACAACGCTACAATGTTACAAGTTTGCAAATGTTACAGTAACGTTACTTTTGAATGTTCTCAACGTTCTGAAACAAGTAGCAACATTTAAAAACATTTGAGTTTCCAACTAAACTATTTTCCATGAATTGTGTAAATGATGTTTTGAGAACATTATTAAAAACCAGATCACTTTGAATGAACGTTCACGGTTAGCTGGGTCGTGATAAACACAAATGAAGTCAAAACTGACTAATATTGCTCTAGATTCCAGCTTTTAAACCCCATTAAAGGAGGAACACGTATAATGAGCTTTTTCTCTGCTATGTGCTGTTTATTTAGTTTTGTACATGCAGTTATACATTACACAGTTTAGGTTATTACATGCTAAATTTACAGTTTTTACATGATCTACAATACTGAGCTGAAGAATGCCAGCAGATGCTGTTAGATCAGATTTGAGATCGTGAGGAGTGCGTCCAAACTTTTGACTCGTGTGGATTCAATAACAGTCAAATATTTGGTGGATAATCTTAAATCACTCTCTGATACACGAGGGCTTTATCCTTTATTATTACATTCATAGTTTAAGTGCTGCATTGATATTAAAAGCAGCAGGACACTGCATATTCATAGCATATCTGATCATAATCAGATAATATTTCTATTCAAAGACTCGACACCATTGAAGCTCCACGCTACTGATCTGTTTATGAATATTGAAAATTACGCC
>CM041805.1:34038161-34045661 GCA_023376895.1 Aspiorhynchus laticeps | reverse complement strand
ACCGCGCGATGACGTCACCACGCGTCAAAACAAATACACTGTCTATATGTTAGCTTAGATTTGTATAATATTAAAATGTAAATAACTGTTATAATAAATACATCATGCAGTGTTTGTATTAGCTATTAAAGCAGTAAAGCTACACGTTCTGAACAGTTATAGTTTGAAGCGTGTATTAGTACCAATTAACAATCATAATAATACGTTCTAGTTTCAATTTGATCATCATAAAACAAACCAAATCACTTTCTCATCCAATAACTCAACAAATAAGAACACAAATGAATGAATGTTTAACCACACACTACATAAACACTCTCAGAACCACAAAAGAAGATAAAGGATATAATCCGGATCGCTGTATTATGATATTATCGAGATGTTTTCTGTCTAATAAATCAAATGTAGTACCGAGAAGACGCGTCCGTGAAGGATCTTCGACAGAACGCGAGCGCTCCTGACCGCTGCCATGTTTCCTGAAGCGGAAGTGACGTCAACACATGGACGCGGGAAACGGCGCCTCTAGAACGACGCTGGAGTTAATCTGGTGAGTTCATCAGTGTTGCCAATTTAGCATTATGGAAGATATATTATTTTCACTTTGGGCACATTTTGTATTCATAAATGTAAGTGCTTTAACACAAAGCCATTGTTTTCTGTTTTTCAAAATGAATTTTGGATGTACTGCAAGTCTGTAAGATTGCTAAAATGTTTAATATATTGCAGAAATTTAAACTATTACAAGACCCTATTGTGCAATTAATTCTGTTTATTTATTTATGTTTAAAAAAATGAAAAAGTAATGCGTTACAATATTGCGTTACTCCCTTAAAAAGTAACTAATTACGTTACTTAGTTAGTTTTTTAGGAAAGTAATGCGTTACAATATTCCGTTACTCCCTAAAAAAGTAACTAATTACGTTACTTAGTTACTTTTCTAGGAAAGTAATGCGTTACAATATTGCGTTACTCCCTTAAAAAGTAACTAATTACGTTACTTAGTTACTTTTTTAGGAAAGTAATGCGTTACAATATTGCGTTACTCCCTAAAAAAGTAACTAATTACGTTACTTAGTTACTTTTCTAGGAAAGTAATGCGTTACAATATTGCGTTACTCCCTAAAAAAGTAACTAATTACGTTACTTAGTTACTTTTCTAGGAAAGTAATGCGTTACAATATTGCGTTACTCCCTAAAAAAGTAACTAATTACGTTACTTAGTTACTTTTTTAGGAAAGTAATGCGTTACAATATTGCGTTACTCCCTTAAAAAGTAACTAATTACGTTACTTAGTTACTTTTCTAGGAAAGTAATGCGTTACAATATTGCGTTACTCCCTAAAAAAGTAACTAATTACGTTACTTAGTTACTTTTTTAGGAAAGTAATGCGTTACAATATTGCGTTACTCCCTAAAAAAGTAACTAATTACGTTACTTAGTTACTTTTTTAGGAAAGTAATGCGTTACAATATTGCGTTACTCCCTAAAAAAGTAACTAATTACGTTACTTAGTTACTTTTTTAGGAAAGTAATGCGTTACAATATTGCGTTACTCCCTAAAAAAGTAACTAATTACGTTACTTAGTTATTTTTCTAGGAAAGTAATGCGTTACAATATTGCGTTACTCCCTTAAAAAGTAACTAATCACGTTACTTAGTTATTTTTCTAGGAAAGTAATGCGTTACAATATTGCGTTACTCCCTTAAAAAGTAACTAATTACGTTACTTAGTTAGTTTTTTAGGAAAGTAATGCGTTACAATGTTGCGTTACTCCCTTAAAAAGTAACTAATTACGTTACTTAGTTTTTTAGGAAAGTAATGCGTTACAATATTGCATTACTCCCTTAAAAAGTAACTAATTACGTTACTTAGTTAGTTTTTTAGGAAAGTAATGCGTTACAATGTTGCGTTACTCCCTAAAAAAGTAACTAATTACGTTACTTAGTTACTTTTCTAGGAAAGTAATGCGTTACAATATTGCGTTACTCCCTAAAAAAGTAACTAATTACGTTACTTAGTTACTTTTCTAGGAAAGTAATGCGTTACAATATTGCGTTACTCCCTAAAAAAGTAACTAATTACGTTACTTAGTTACTTTTTTAGGAAAGTAATGCGTTACAATATTGCGTTACTCCCTTAAAAAGTAACTAATTACGTTACTTAGTTACTTTTCTAGGAAAGTAATGCGTTACAATATTGCGTTACTCCCTAAAAAAGTAACTAATTACGTTACTTAGTTACTTTTTTAGGAAAGTAATGCGTTACAATATTGCGTTACTCCCTAAAAAAGTAACTAATTACGTTACTTAGTTACTTTTTTAGGAAAGTAATGCGTTACAATATTGCGTTACTCCCTAAAAAAGTAACTAATTACGTTACTTAGTTACTTTTTTAGGAAAGTAATGCGTTACAATATTGCGTTACTCCCTAAAAAAGTAACTAATTACGTTACTTAGTTATTTTTCTAGGAAAGTAATGCGTTACAATATTGCGTTACTCCCTTAAAAAGTAACTAATCACGTTACTTAGTTATTTTTCTAGGAAAGTAATGCGTTACAATATTGCGTTACTCCCTTAAAAAGTAACTAATTACGTTACTTAGTTAGTTTTTTAGGAAAGTAATGCGTTACAATGTTGCGTTACTCCCTAAAAAAGTAACTAATTACGTTACTTAGTTAGTTTTTTAGGAAAGTAATGCGTTACAATATTGCGTTACTCCCTTAAAAAGTAACTAATCACATTACTTAGTTACTTTTTTAGGAAAGTAATGCGTTACAATGTTGCGTTACTCCCTTAAAAAGTAACTAATCACGTTACTTAGTTATTTTTTTAGGAAAGTAATGCGTTACAATGTTGCGTTACTCCCTTAAAAAGTAACTAATCACGTTACTTAGTTAGTTTTTTAGGAAAGTAATGCGTTACAATGTTGCGTTACTCCCTAAAAAAGTAACTAATTACAGAAACCACAAAAGAAGATAAAGGATATAATCCGGATCGCTGTATTATGATATTATCGAGATGTTTTCTGTCTAATAAATCAAATGTAGTACCGAGAAGACGCGTCCGTGAAGGATCTTCGACAGAACGCGAGCGCTCCTGACCGCTGCCATGTTTCCTGAAGCGGAAGTGACGTCAAGACGGGGACGCTAGGGGTGGGCGGATCGATACAAATACCGATAGTTTTTTTTTTTTTTATTAAGGCATACAATTCAAATACGGCACATTTTAACAACTAAACACAAGTTATTAGTGTTGATACAGTAATTTGAAAAAGAAAAACAAGAAAAAAAAAAATCAATAAAAGAAAAGAAAATAATAATAAAGAGAGAAGGGTGCGGGTCTCATTCAATCAACAAAAACAAGTTCAAATGATATAAGAGTTTCTGTCCTGCATGTAATAAAGAGATTCAGCAAATATCTTCAGTTCATTCTTCCATCCGCTGAAGTGAGGCTTCACCTTTGAATATTTACATCTGTGAATAAAGTGTTTGCATAAATTAATGAAGTTATTTATCAAAAAGTCTATGTTCTTCTCTCTCAACAGTACTCAGCTTTAATTGAGAGCACAGTTATTGATATATGTTTAGAATGAAGCCAGTTTTGAAATTCAATCCAAAAATTCTGTACAAGAAAAACATATGTTCTACAGTTTCAATGTGTTTCTCACAAAACCCGCAAGAATTATTCTCCCAATTAAATCTTTCATGCAAAAAGTTATTAGATGGATAAATGTCATTTAGAAGTTTGAATGTCACTTCTTTGGTCTTAGGAAGTATTGGATATGCTAAATATCGCTTCCTTATTTTCTTAGCCTCTTCTTCACTAAATTCTCGAAGAACATATGTTCTTTTAAGTTGACTGGGGAAGTACTCTTTGGATAATACCTTTCTAATAAACTTATTTGTAAATTGTTTGCTCTTTGTACCTTCAATACAGAGTGATCTCATTTCTGGTATATTAAAACAAACTGCTGAATCATTGTTTTCAGGCCTTCATTACTTTGTTGTATTCTCTAATTGAGCATTGTAGATTAAATTTATCACACAAATCACTATAATATAAAAAATTACCAAAATTATCCATCAAATGCGATATTGCCCATATTCCTTTTTCCATCCAAGTCCCTAAAAACAAAGATTTTCGATTACTAATAATATACCTATTGTTCCACAGGGGTGTATTATGTGGAGTGAAATTATGTTTAAATATTAAATTCCAATATCTAAGAACCTGCCGGTGGAAATCTGAAAGTTTCACAGGCAATTTTTGTAAATCATAATCACAGCACAATAAAAAGTCAATTCCACCCAATTTTCCAAAAATTGCAAAGGAGTCCTTATGACTAACAAAGGAATTCATCACAGAAAAATCTATAACATTCATGCCACCTTCCTCAATACTCTTAATCATGTCAGCTTTCCTAATGTAATGGCATTTTTCCTTCCAAATAAAATTGAAATTCAATAAATTAATCATATTCCTGTGAATAGGCTGGGTAAATAGCTCTGGATATACTCTCCATCTTGGACAGTAAAACCCTGCCAAATATTGTTATATCCCTTTGTAACCATAAGTTCAGCATCTTTTTACATTTATCAATATTTTTAAGAATATTTTCTTTCTCTTTTATTTCTTTATTCCGTGTGACTGTAATACCCAAATATTTAACTTCTGTTTTAACTCTCATGTTACCGATTAAGCAAGCTGGCTGTTCATGCAAAGCAAGAATTTCACACTTATTAATATTTAGCATAACACCTGATGCTTTAGAAAATGTATTAATTGAGTCTAGTGCTGTAACAATTTGGTTTTCATTTTTTAAGAACAAAGTTGTATCATCTGCAAACTGAGTTATTATGATGTGTTTCCCTGATATGTTTAATCCTTCAGATCCACTGTTCTTTACCATAATGCACAAAGTTCAGCAACCATTATAAATAGTAAAGGAGAGCTATTGCAACCTTGCCTAATGCCCCTCTTAACTGAAAATCTTGAGCAAGTGCCATGTTCTAAAGATACACAACTATTAATATCATTATAAAGTATACTAATTAAATTTGTAAATGTCTGTCCAAACCCAAAATGTTTTAAAGCTTCTAAGATGAATCAAAGGCTTTGTAAAAGTCTAAAAATACGATGAAACCCCTTTCTACAAATATGTAATCGATCAAATCTAAAACCAATCTTATGTTGTTATGAATGGATCTTCCACCAAGGAATCCAGACTGAGTTTCACTTATTATCTGAGACAGGCCTTTCTTCATCCTAGCGGCTATAATTCCCGATAATAATTTGTAGTCAGTGTTGAGAAGTGTAATGGGTCTTAAATTGTCTAATATTCTTTTCTCTTTAGGAATTAGTATTATTATGCCTTGTTAGTAATTCTTTTCTTTCAATGCATTCTTGAATTGCTTTAAATAACAAATGTCTTACTTCTTTCCAGAAAAACCTGTAAAATTCAGCCGTGAGCCCATCAGAGCCAGGAGATTTATTCAGGGACAGTTTCAAGCTCACCTCATCCAATTCTGCTATTCTTAAATCAGACTCACAAAATTCTTTAAATGTATCATCAATTTTGGGTATGAAGTCCTTAATTCTATTCAAAAATTTGGAAGAATCGGAATGAGAATACATAGATGTGTAGAGGTTTCTATAGAAAGTAAAAACCTCTTTTTCAATTGTTTTACATTTACATCTACATTTAGTCATTTGGCAGACGCTTTTATCCAAAGCGACTTACAATTGGGGAGTACATAAAGCCATTCATCTTGAAGAGGCAATCAGACAGAGCAAGTGCTCATAACACCAAGTCTCAGTCATTGTTCAAATAAGCTAGCAAGGGAAGGAGAGAAAGATAGAGGGAAAGTGTTTTTTTTTTTTTTTTTTTTGGAACAAGTTTAGGATGAAGTCAAGTAGTGCCGAAAGAGATGAGTCTTCAGTTGTTGCTGGAAGATTGACAGGGATCCAGCATTCCGGATAGGGGTGGGAAGATTATTCCACCATCCAGGAACGGTGAAGGAGAATGTTCTGGAGAGTGATTTTGAGCCTCTCTGTGATGGTACCACAAGGCGTCGCTCACTAGCAGATCTCAGACTTCTGGAGGGGATGTAGATTCGTAATAGTGAGTGGAAGTAGTGCTGAGCCTGTGGTCGTTCTGTATGCAAGCATCAGTGTCTTGAACTTGATGCGAGCTGCCACTGGTAGCCAGTGCAGTGAGATGAAGAGAGGTGTAACATGGGCTCTTTTGGGCTCGTTGAAGACCAGTCGTGCCGCTGCATTCTGAATCATTTGTAGAGGTTTGATTGCGTTTGATGGAAGTCCAGCCAGAAGAGCATTGCAGTAGTCCAGCCTAGAAACGACAAGGGCCTGGACAAGAAGTTGTAACATCTTTACACTCTACTCCTTTTATCAGTAAACTTGATATGGCCTTATTCTCCTGTCTCCTTTTCTCTAAACTACTGAAATACGAGGTATTCTTTTCCCCAGAAACAAGCACCTTGGGCTCTTTTACAATACATATCATCTAATTTACTTTGTAGTATCAATAATCTATCTTTATCGTCACCGTTTAATTCTACTTTTTCACAATATTTACTAATTTCCTGAAACAGGCATCCTTCCTCTTTTCTTTTTTCCTTAATTAACTCCTTACTGAACTTGATGGAACTTTCTCTAATTTTATATTTTAAAAATTCCCATTTATTAAAAAAAGTATGTATTGTCTCATTATTTTCAGTTTCGGCTATTATTTCTTTTATTCTTGTACAATATTCCTTATTTTTTAACAGACCTGAATTCAATTTCCAATAACCTTTATTTTTACTTCTTCTATTAGCCGAATTTATCTTCATTTCTATTATACAGTGATCTGTTAATGGGCTTTAAAAATCAAAAGATCCGAGACATACCCAGCAAGTGCATCGACAACCAGCCAATAGTCAATTCTAGATTTGCAGGTGTTATTAGGTTTATGCCAGGAGTATTGCCTTATTCCTGGATTTACCCTTCTCCATATATCTACCAGATAATTTCTGGTAACAAATTCTCCAATTATACGATTAAAATGGTTAGTGTCAAATTTAGAGGGCCATCTGTCTTCCCATTCATCCGGTGTCATATTCCAGTCACCTCCCATTAAAATAAAATCTGTAGGGTATAATGTTTTGAGCTCTGATAGTGTGATTGTAACATCTTCAAGCAATTGTTTATTTTGGGCATTAGTTTTATGTCCATATATATTTGTTAAGATAAAAAAGTAACTATCAACTTTTAAAACCACATTAACCAATGACCTTGATCATCTGCCCTGTGTGTAATTATGTCACCTGGAAACCTATTAAAACAAATTGCAACACCAGCGGACTTATTGGTCCCATGACTAAATAATATTCGAAAAATGCATTGTTTTTATTCTTGAAAGATGAAACGTGTGATTTAGCAATTAACTCGATTATTATTCTTGGGAAGTTATTATTGCATCAGAACAGATTGCTGAAAA
>CM041805.1:34035809-34038061 GCA_023376895.1 Aspiorhynchus laticeps | reverse complement strand
TGAAAACTTTTTAAGCGCCAACGGAGGCGTCAGCCAATCAGATCGCCTCATGCAAATACCCAATCCCTTCATGCAACACCAGAGAAGTATGTGATTGGTTGTTGTAACTATGACGGCGCGTCAGCACCACGCTTCAGACACGCCCTCCGTCAAGCGTTGACGCCGACGCCCCGTGTGAATGCAGCGTGAGCCAGAGCGCACACACACACACACGTCACACACACACACACACACACACACACACACACACACACACACACACGTCACACACCGGATGTGTGTGCGCACTCAGATCACTTGGACATGGTTGTGTACAAGAGGTAAAAAACGATATAAATACTGTTAGTTTTCTCACACAAACCGCTCGTTTCGTGTCTTAGGCCATCAATGTGTAGTTACGATGGGGAATTGTTTAATTTGGATTTCTCTGTGCATGTTCTTTTTCCCTCTTATAGAGACAGTGACCTATACCTGCCATTATATGACTGACAGACTAGAACGGTTTGACCTGAAAACATCAAAATTGGATCTACTGAAGAAAAAAGACACCTACATCTTGGATGCCCTTGGGGTAAGCTGATAGATACCACATTTTAATTTCAAAGTGACCTATCCCTTTAATGTGTTTTCTTTGAAACATGGTAATATTTGCATACATTAAAGCGGCATTGTTTTACCATGATACAAACACTGTACTTTTTGCATTAAATTAGCTTGTAAATGTCTCTGAAACACGAATCACTTGCACTTTTTTAATAATTTGTTCATATATATATATTATTATAATTTATATTTTTGTTATATAGTGCTTTGTACAATACACATTGTCAAAGAAGCTAAACAGGAAAATTAAAAAAGTATAATTTAGAATAAAAACAATGCATTGTATTGTTTTGCTCATTTTTAAAAAATAGTATAAAGTTAAAAAAAATTGAATTATTTATTTTAAATTGAGTTTCTTAAATGTTTTAATTCAGACTTGAACCAGTATATTATACTATTTACATTATGTACTGTATACTACATTATACCCTAAACAATATTAATATTTTCCTTAACATTTAAAGAAATTTAGAACATATTTTGCACAAAAAATGTATAGAATTATGCCTTTTATGTGTTTTTTCTTTATGACTGATTAGTCATGTTTGTACTAATTAACTTGTATTGAGTATTAATATATTTCGGGTAAATAAAAAGTCAAGCTACTAAATTGAGAATATTTTTATTTAAATTAATAGATACATTTATGAATTACATTTTAGTAGATGATTTTCTTAAATGTTTTACTTCAGACTTAAACTAATATATTCTACTATTTACATTAATATATGTATTACATATACTACATTATACCTAAAAGAAATAAATAGCAAAATATTAACTCAATTAATATTTGTTTATACCTTTTTATGACTGATTAGTCATGTTTGTCACTATATTTGGTGTATTAACTTATATTTAGTATTAATTTATTACTAAATTGAGAATATTTTTATATAAATCAGTAGATTTTTACATTTGTGGATTAAAAAATTAATTATTCCTTTTATATGGAGTTTCTTAAATGTTTTACTTCAGACTTAAACTAATATATTCTACTATTTACATTCATATATGTATTACATATAGTATATACACTATATTATACCAAAATACATGCAAACAAAATTCACTGCACATGAGAATAGTTTATCGAGGGCACAAGTTTCTTGTGTGCATGCAAAAGTCTGTTTTTTATTATAATAATAATAATAATTCTTAGGGGTGTATGTTCACTTGTATGTTTATCACTTCAAGAATATCAATAAAAAAAAAAACTGAAAAATATAAATATTTACAGATGACTGTACTATATACCAAATATAAAGCTGAAAATAGTGTATGAACCATTAATGTTCAATATGAGCCACACATTTACATTTATGCATTTAGCAGACGCTTTTATCCATTCAGGCTATACATTTGTTTTTATCAGTATGTGTTCCCTGGGAATTGAACAACGCAATGCTCTACCACTGAGCCACAGGAACATAACAAATCTACTGAGAGGTTTGGAAATTTGAGTCTGGAAAAGTATGGAATTTTGAAATGCAAAATGTGCAGGAGCACTACCTAGTGTGCATTACCTAGTGCGCCCTAAGTAGTGTGCATTACCTAGTGCGCCCTAAGTAGTGAGCATTACCTAGTGCGCCCTAAGTAGTGTGCATTACCTAGTGCGCCCTAAGTAGTGTGCATTACACATACACACA
>CM041805.1:34028309-34030809 GCA_023376895.1 Aspiorhynchus laticeps | reverse complement strand
AATGGTTCTTCTCTCTGCCATAAACTTTGGGCATTGTTTAACTCTCGGGAAAACTTGAAAAGTGTCCATGCTTTAAAAAGTGATCTATAAAATGACGTTAGTCCTGTAAGATCCAACTTGTTCATCTCCATCAGGAACAGATGGCGATCTAGTCCCATGTTGCCTGCTTTCCTCAATAAGGTACACGCTATCCCGGCCCAGCTCACATCCTTCCCGTAGAGGAGTCTCTGAGCCACTTGAAGTCTGAAGGTCTTTACTCTAGATATGATATCCACTAGGCCTTGTCCTCCTTCCTGTCTGTGCAGATACAGCACTGGTGCCTTTAACCAATGCTGGCCCGACCAGAAAAAATCCACCAGACATCTCTGAATTTGTCTCACAAGGTCTTCTGGAGGTTCAAGGATCATCATTCTGTGCCAAAGGGAGGAGGCTACGAGGTTATTACATATCAGCACCCTTCCCCTGTAGGACAGCTGGGGCAGCAACCATTTCCAATGAGACAACCGCGCACGTACTTTCTCCAGCAGGCCCTCCCAATTTTGCTTTCTGTATTCATTTGTCCCCAAAAAAACTCCCAGATATTTAAAACCTGCCCTTCCCCATTGTAAACCACCAGGAAGTGCTGGACTTTTAACACCTTGGCCACACCACACAGCATCGCTTTTACACCAGTTAACTTTGGCTGATGATGCTTTTCCATAGCACTCTAGTGCATTCTTTACCACTTCAACATCATCATCTCCTCTGATTAAAACTGTAACGTCATCCGCATATGCAGATAGTTTGACAGATTGCTGGGAGTTTAAAAAGTTAAATTGTAAACCTGCTAGTTCTTTCCTTAGTTTACATAACAAAGGTTCAATAATTATACTATAAAGTTGGCCCGAAAGGGGACAACCCTGTCTAATTCCCCTCTGAACTTTCACAGGAATACTTAGGCCACCAGCCATTTTTATCATACATGTGGCTTCAGTATACAATAACCTTATCATTGAAATAAAATTATCACCAAAACCAAAGGCCTTTAGAGCATCAAGGAGAAAAATATGATCCACCCGATCAAAAGCCTTCTCTTGATCTAATGATAAAAACCCCATTTCAATCTTATTATCAAAAGCATAATCATACAAGTCTCTTACTAAATGTAGATTATCTACAATAGATCTATCTTTTATGCAGTAAGACTGATCTTTATGTATGATTACATGTAATACATTATTTAATCTGTTTGCCAAACATTTGGAAATGATTTTGTAATCTGAACACAACACTGCGACGGGTCTCCAGTTCTTTATGAGTGTTAAATCCCCCTTCTTGGGGAGCAGTGTTAAAACTGCACGCTGAAAGCTCTTAGGAAGGATTTTTTCAATAATACTTTTTTGAAGAACTTCAAAGTAATCATGTCCAAGAACAGGCCAGAAAGTCTTATAAAATTCGGCAGACAGTCCATCTATTCCAGGTGCACGACCTACAGAGAGTCCCATAACAGCAGCTGTGACTTCTTCATAGGTAAGTTCAGTCTCTAAAAAATTTGTGTGCTTTAAAGTTAAAACCGGAAGGTCGTACAGCAGTTCATTTCTACATTGCTCATCCAGTTTTTCAGAAGCATATAGACTGGAATAAAAATCCACAGCAATTTTACGCATCTCTGTTTGATCAGAAGTGTCTCGACCATCACAGTCTTTTAAACAGTACATCAATTTTTCTTGTCCTTTTTTCCGCTCAAGGTTGAAAAAAAAAGAAGTAGGAGCATCCATGTCTCTTACTGTTAAAAACCGACTCCTCACAAGAGCTCCTTTAACTCTTTCATTTAAAATTGAGCTCAGCATGTTAGTCTTTTCAGTCCACAGATCTTTAAGGTTTACAGAGTCATTTGCAATCATACTTTGCTCAACACCAATAATTTCTTTTTCAAGACATTCCAATGACCTTTTTATACAAAATGAAGAATGTGATACATATTGTTGACAAAAATTCCTTATTTGTACCTTCCCTATTTCCCACCACTGAATGCAATTTTCATAGCAATTCTTTTCATTCTTCCAGGACTCCCAAAAATACTTAAAATTCTCACAAAAATACTTATCTTCTAATAATTTAGCATTAAAATGCCAATAATGACTTTTATGCATTCTTTTTAGTAAAGTACACTCCATAGTAACAAATTTATGATCAGATATTGAAGTGGGAAAAATTGTTGAATTTAAAACTCTATTCCTCATATTACGTGACGTATAGAGTCTATCCAACCGTGCAGCAGAAACCTTCTCATTACTAATCTTGACCCATGTATATTGGCGTGAAAGGAGGTTATGTTCTCTCCATACATCAGATAGGTTTAGATTTTTAATCACGTTGGCTAAGCACAAAGCACTCTGAGCATGAGGTTCCTCACTATTCCTATCCTGTGTAAAGTCCAAAGTACAGTTAAAATCTCCTCCTAAAATAATGAGATCTCCTTCAGATTGTTGTCTTAAAAAATCCTCTAATTTTGTGAACA
>CM041805.1:33995809-34013309 GCA_023376895.1 Aspiorhynchus laticeps | reverse complement strand
GCGTCAGCAGGCGTGTGACGAGATCATCGTGCTGCATCTGGGATATCTGAACTACACTCAGTACAAGATCAACGTCAGCTTCAGGAACCTGCAGGACGGCCTGAAGGACAAGATCAGAAACGTGACTTTTGTGGTGAGCTCAGGTTTGAACACCGTCCTGCAAAAACATGACACACATGACAGAAAATCACACACTTTCCATCATGTACAGCTTTTCACAAAATAAGAGTGACAACAAAAACCAGGTCAAAGGTCAAAGGTTTTGGAGTCGAGTCAAGTCCAAATGTGTTTCTATAGCACATTTAAAAGTGCTGTACAACAAAACACAGTATATAAAAAGCATAAAGGGAAACATGCATCATATGAAAAATAAACACATTCAAATATAATCATTGAGATCAAACCCTTAAATTGACATTAATCTAAAGCCAGAGAAAACACACGTGACCCTGCAGCACAATCATAAGTAACACAGGTATATTTGTAGCAATAGCCAACAATACATTGTATGAGTCACAATTATACATTTTTCTTTTATGCCAAAAATCATTAGATATTAAGATCATGTTCCATGAAGATATTTCCTACCGTAAATATATCAAAACTTAATTTTTGATTAGTAATATGCATTGCTAAGAACTTCATTTGAACAACTTTAAAGGTGATTTTCTCAATATTTAGATTTTTTTGCACCCTCAGATTCCAGATTTACAAATATTGTCCAATCATAACAAACCATACATCAATGGAAAGATTGACTCAACTTACCAGAGGAAAGCTATGTTCAAAACTCAGTTTAATGGTGTATGATTGATAATGACAAAAATAATGGTTATAATCAGCATTAAAATGCAGTTATATGAACCTAAAATTCAAGATATGAGCACAAAACTCTTATATTTTTATCATATAATCGAGTTTAGCAATATCACATCAGCAAGAGTGCTGCTTTTCCCCAATATTTGCATCACTGATTTTATGCAACAGTTCAATAAACAAGTTCATATTGTGTTATGTTGTACACACAATAGTGTTTGTTTTGCTCCGTTTCACTGAGAAAAATCATTTATCATTTTCAACACACTGCAGTGATTCATAACTGAATGAATCCAGGGTTTTGAGTGAATCGAGTGAGTCAGTGATTCAGTGACTCACTCATAAAGACGTCTCTTGCTTTGTTTCCTGAATGAATCGCTTTGTGAATGAATCGCTTTGTGAATGAATCGCTTTGTGAATGAAATGAATCGCTTTGTGATTGAATCGCTTTGTGAATGAATCGTTTTGTGAATGAATCGCTTTGTGAATGAATCGTTTTGTGAATGAATCGCTTTGTGAATGAATCGTTTTGTGAATGAATCGCTTTGTGAATGAATCGCTTTGTGAATTAAATGAATCGCTTTGTGAATGAATCGCTTTGTGAATGAATCGTTTTGTGAATGAATCGCTTTGTGAATGAATCGTTTTGTGAATGAATCGCTTTGTGAATGAATCGTTTTGTGAATGAATCGCTTTGTGAATGAATCGCTTTGTGAATGAATCGTTTTGTGAATGAATCGCTTTGTGAATGAATCGGTTGAATGAATTAATCGCTTTGTGAATGAATCGCTTTGTGAATGAATCGCTTGGTGAATGAATCGCTTGGTGAATGAATCGGGTGAATGAATCGGTTGAATGACTCACTCATTCAGACAGTGATTCGACGACATCTGATACTTTAGTTTCTTTTTTAAAGTCTCATTTAATTGCTTTTTTAAATATTTAATATCACAATATTCATCATTAATACACATTATCAGTATTTATGCAATGTTGAATCAGAATATTCCTTTCTAAAGCTACTTTATTTGTTATCCTATCTTCTCATTTAACACAATAATGACTATTTGATTTAATTTCTCAGCCCAAATTGATGTGATTAATTTATTGGCACATCACGTAATTGATTAAAAATTAATTTCCTGACAGCGCTAAATTAAATGAGCTTTATTCACAAACTGTGGTTATTTAAGTAGTTGTTTGGATGCAGTAAAAGCAGAAATCATCAATCTTTGCATGTCCTTCTGTCTCTGATCATAATTCTGAGTTTAGGAGTAGAAATCAAATAATGTCATACAATATCAAAAAATGAATTGAAGAAATACCTGTAATGTGATTCAGACAGGGATCATGTGTTTGTGCTGGTTTTCATTCCTGAAAGCAGAAATGTTATGAAATGCACACGTTTTAATGAGAAAGTGTGACACAAAACACTCAAAATGAGTCCGAAACAGCATTGAATTAATTCAGCAGATATGAAATATGAATTAAGTTGCGTTCCAGGAGTCACAGCTGAGCCGTTTCTCTGTGTTTTGTGCTTTCTCAGTTTAAGATGTACAACGCCACGTTCTCTCAGGTGGAGATCTGGTTCCGCTTCGTGTTTGTGGTGATGAGCTTCATCGTGACCGTAAGTTACAGACGCTGACCGTTAGGGCTGGGTTCTCATTCACAAGCTTGCGATTCGATTCAATATAGATTATTTTGAATATACACTATATTGCCAAAAGTATTGGCACCCCTTCTAATGAACAGGTTTGACTACTTCAGTGCAAATCTTAATGTTAAAGCATATAATGATATTCTAGGAAATTGTGTGCTTCTAATATTATATCAACAGTTTGGACTCTTTTCTATTCTAACATGACAATGTCTCTGTGTATAAGACAAGGTTCAAAAAGAAAATGATTGATTGAGTCAGTGTGGAAGAACTTGACTGGTCTGCATAAAACCAAGTCCTAATCCCAGTTTAACACCTCTGGTGTGACTGTAAATGCAGACCTTGAGACAAAAACTCTTCACCAAACACCAATGACTTGTACATATGGGTTCAGTCATTTTAGACACTTACAAAACTGTTGCAACAGATGAAATACAATTTTTAAATACATGAATTATGTTTCCATCGTTGTTGCCACAGTTTTGGAAGTGCATCTGTTCTAAAGAAGGGGGTGCCAATACTTTTGTCTATATAGTGTATGTACAAGTCATTGGTGTTTGGTGATGAGATTTTGGAACAATCGATATCGTTCTGTAAAAATGAGAATCGATTAATATCAATATTTGTTTACCCAGCCCTCCAGACCGTCCGCATGTTTGGAGTGTTTCTCGAGCGTCTGATGATGTTGTGTTTGTGCAGTGTATGTTCGCTCACTCTTTACGTAAGTTCTCCATGAGGGACTGGGGAATCGAGCAGAAGTGGATGTCTATTCTTCTTCCTCTGCTGCTGCTGTACAACGGTGAGACGCACATTTCACTGCCTTTACATCACAACTCAGTGATTACAAACCCGATTAATCGCATCCAAAATACTCCCTAAAAAAAGTAACTAAGTAACATAATTGGTTACTTTTTTAGGGAGGAACACAATATTGTAACGCATTACTTTCCATAAAAAGTAACTAAGTATCGGAATTAGTTACTTTTTTAGGGAGGAACACAATATTGTAATGCATTACTTTCCGTAAAAAGTAACTAAGTATCGGAATTAGTTACTTTTTTTTAGTGAGTAACGCAATATTGTAATGCATTACTTTCCATAAAAAGTAACTAAGTATCGTAATTAGTTACTTTTTTAGGGAGTAACGCAATATTGTAACGCATTACATTCCATAAAAAGTAACTAAGTAACGTAATTAGTTGCTTTTTTAGGGAGTAACGCAATATTGTAACGCATTACATTCCATAAAAAGTAACGTAATTAGTTACTTTTTTTAGGGAATAACGCAATATTGTAATGTATTACTTCCCGTAAAAAGTAACTAAGTATCGGAATTAGTTACTTTTTTAGGGAGGAACACAATATTGTAATGCATTACTTTCCGTAAAAAGTAACTAAGTATCGGAATTAGTTACTTTTTTTTAGTGAGTAACGCAATATTGTAACGCATTACATTCCATAAAAAGTAACTAAGTAACGTAATTAGTTACTTTTTTAGGGAGTAACGCAATATTGTAACGCATTACTTTCCGTAAAAAGTAACTAAGTATCGGAATTAGTTACTTTTTTTTAGTGAGTAACGCAATATTGTAATGCATTACTTTCCATAAAAAGTAACTAAGTATCGTAATTAGTTACTTTTTTAGGGAGGAACACAATATTGTAATGCATTACTTTCCGTAAAAAGTAACTAAGTATCGGAATTAGTTACTTTTTTTTAGTGAGTAACGCAATATTGTAATGCATTACTTTCCATAAAAAGTAACTAAGTATCGTAATTAGTTACTTTTTTAGGGAGTAACGCAATATTGTAACGCATTACATTCCATAAAAAGTAACTAAGTAACGTAATTAGTTGCTTTTTTAGGGAGTAACTCAATATTGTAACGCATTACTTTCCATAAAAAGTAACGTAATTAGTTACTTTTTTTAGGGAATAACGCAATATTGTAATGTATTACTTCCCGTAAAAAGTAACTAAGTATCGGAATTAGTTACTTTTTTTAGGGAATAACGCAATATTGTAACATTACTTTCCATAAAAAGTAACTAAGTAATGTAATTAGTTACTTTTTTAGGGAGGAACACAATATTGTAATGCATTACTTTCCATAAAAAGTAACGAAGTATCGTAATTAGTTACTTTTTAAGGGAGTAACGCAATATTGTAACGCATTACTTTCCATAAAAAGTAACTAAGTATCGTAATTAGTTACTTTTTTAGGGAGGGACACAATATTGTAACGCATTACTTTCCATAAAAAGTAACTAAGTATCGGAATTAGTTACTTTTTTAGGGAATAACGCAATATTGTAACACATTACTTTCCATAAAAAGTAACGTAATTGGTTACGTATTGTATACTATGTATACTAAGTAATGTAATTAGTTACTTTTTTAGTGAGTAAGGCAATATTGTAACGCATTACGTTTAACAGTAACTTCCCCAACACTGGTGTGTGATGTGCTGCTGTTGTAGATCCGTTCTTCCCGCTGTCGTTCCTGGTGAACAGCTGGTTTCCGGGAACGCTGGACGCTTTCTTCCAGGCTCTGTTCCTGTGTGCGCTGCTGCTCTTCTGGCTGTGTGTGTATCACGGCATCCGAGTACAGGTACGCTCTGTGAAGGGCCCTCACTAGTGCTCTACTCACCTGTCTGTGCTCTGCTCACCTGTGCTGTCACCTGCAGGGAGACCGGAGGTTCCTGACCTTCTACCTGCCCAAGCTGCTGATCGTGGGGCTGCTGTGGCTCTCGGCCGTCACGCTGGGAATCTGGCAAACGTGAGAAACCTGCCGCTGTTTCTGCTGGTACTGCTGGTATCTTATGGGATTCTCATCAGGTGTTTCTCATTATTAGGGTGAATGAGCTGCAGGATCCCACGTATCAGTACAAAGTGGACATCCAGAACTTCCAGGTGAGTTCTTTCAGCTCCACATTGATTGTTTCTGCTTAATAAAATAATATTTCAAATATGTAATATGTGACCCTGGAGCACAAAACCAGTCATAAGGGTCAATTTGTTGAAATTGAGATTTATACATCATTTGAGAGATGAATAAATAGCTTTCCATTGATGTATGATTTGGACAATATTTGTAAATCTGGAATCTGAGGGTGCAAAAAAAATCAAAATATTGAGAAAATCACCTTTAAAGTTGTTCAAATGAAGTTCTTAGCAATGCATATTACTAATCAATAATTAAGTTTTGATATATTACAAAATATCTTCATGGAACATGATCTTAATATCCTAATGATTTTTGTCATAAAAGAAAAATGTATAATTTTGACCCATACAATGTATTGTTGGCTATTGCTACAAATATACCTGTGTTACTCATGACTGCTTTTGTGCTCCAGGGACACAAATTATTGAATATAATAAAGAATATTGTTTTCCGGAGAATAAGTCACAGTTAACTATACAAGGTCAAGATTGCATCAAGAGAAATAAAAATACTGATAATTCATGTTTTATGACATTCAGATTTATTTTGATGAACCAGTAAATAAAACAGAAAATTGAAAATATAATTATAAAACAAACATAATTTTTAGTGACATTTATTATAAACAACATTTATTATTGTTATATTTTGCAGCATGTTTCAGGAACATCATCAAATTCTGAAAAATACTGTAAAGTCGCAGATTTTCAGATGACAAAAAAAACGCTACTTATTACAAGTGTTTTTTTAATAAATGTCCCAGCATGTTTCAGATGATAAATACACAACTGATCTGAGTACTGTGTAAAGTGAAGTGTGTGTGTGTGTTGCAGGGCATGAAGGTCTTCTTCTTGCTGCTGGTGGCTGTGTATGTGCTGTATCTGGTGTTTCTGGTGCTGTGTGCCTGCTCCGAGCTCAAGAACGCACCCTACACAGGTAACACACACACACACACACACACACACTCACACACACAGTCATGTGTATGTTGGTGATCCTCATCTGATTGGTTTGCTCAGATCTGCGGCTGAAGTTCCTGACAGCGCTGACACTGCTGGTGCTGATGATCAGGTCTGTCAACACACACACACACACACACACACACACACACACACACACACTCACTAACTCTCTCACACACACACACTCTCTCTCTCACACACACACACACCTGTGTAAATCCACACGTTCTCACGAGTGTGTTCTGTGTTGTGTGCTCAGTGTGGTTATTCTGTATCTGAGATTCGGCTCCAAGGCTTTACAAGACAACTTTGTTTCTGAACTCTCGACTCATTACCAGAATTATATCCTTTCATCAGAGCTTCATCTCATCTGATTCATTAATAACCAGCGCCCAGAAAAAACATTGCACTGGTTTAAAGCAAGCATTAAGAATCCTATTGTAGTTTTTATTAATATTTTGAATTAGTTTTTATATTTGCCAAGTTTTAGTATCGTGTTTGTCTGTCGATATATCTGTACAATTTTTATTCATTTTTATTTCCGTAATTATTTTAGAGAATCAGGTTAAACTAAACACAAATAGTTGAAATAAAATAAGTTTTTTTTTTTTTTAAAGTAACAAATATTTTTAAGGTTTTTATATATATATATATATATATATATATATAATATAATATAATATAATATAATATAATATAATATAATATAAGATTTAGTTATTTTAGTACTACAAGTTTAAAATATTTTATTTTTTATTTTTTCAAGTAACGAAAATGTCTATTATTAATTTAGTTAATTATAATAACCCTGATTTAATGTCAAGCTAGTGTTATTTTCAATTAGATTTTATTTTTATAATTTTTGTGTTGTCACTTTTATTTTTGTCTAGTGTTTTTTTTTTTTTAATTTTAGTAAAAATAAGACTTTTTTAAAAAATTATTTCAAGCAACGAAAATGGCTATTATTGATTTAGTTAATTATAATAACCCTGATTTAATATCATGCTAGTGTTATTTCAATTAGATTTTATTTTTTATCATTTTTATTTCCATTTTTTTTAGCTAACATTTTATTTTTAAAGTAACAATATTTTTAAGATTTTTATATATATATATATATATATATATATATTAGTTTTAGTTATTTTAGTACTTCAAGTTGAAAATAAGAGTTTTTTTATTTTTATTATTTCAAGCAACGAAAATGTCTATTATTGATTTAGTTAATTATAATAACCCTGATTTAATATCAAGCTAGTGTTATTTTCAATTAGATTTTATTTTTATAATTTTTGTTGTCACTTATTTTTGTCTAGTGTTTTTTTAAATTAATTTTAGTAAAAATAACTTATTTTTTTATTATTATTATTTCAAGCAACGAAAATCTTTTATTGATTTAGTTAATTATAATAACCCTGATTTAATATCATGCTAGTGTTATTTTCAATTAGATTTTATTTTTATAATTTGTTGTAATTTTTATTTTTGCCTATAGTGTGTTTTAATGAATTCAAGTTGATAATGAGAGTTTTTCATGTGATTTAATGCGCTGTGGTTTAAAGTGCTTCATCTGTGGTTTTCCTGAGTGTTTCCTCCACCAGCCGAGTTTCTTTCCTTCTACGGCCTCCTGAACTTCTATCTCTACACGCTAGCGTTCGTCTACTCGCCCTCCAGGAACGCTCTGTACGGTGAGTCCACCACCGCTGACCTGTGTTTGTGCAGAGAACTAGCCTTCGTCACGTACATGTGTGTGTGTGTGTGTGCAGACTCACAGCTGAAGGACAACCCTGCCTTCTCCATGCTCAACGACTCGGACGATGACGTCATCTACGGGTACGTTCCCTACATCGCATCATTAATCTGATCCAGCCTGTCTGATCCTGATCTGTGTCTCTGAAGGAGCGATTATGAGGAGATGCCTCTTCAGAACGGCCGCGCCATCAAAGCCAGCGCTAAATACCAGGATGAGAGCGGGAGCGACTGAAAGCGGAGTGACTCCGGATCGCCGGTGTACACTGAGACTAACACCGTGTGTAAATATACAAGTTTCTGAAGCCGTCGAGTGTCAACATTACACCTGACCTCAGATCACCACAGGGGGTCAACGTCGTGTTTCACCTCCAAATCAAATCAATCATGTATATTTGAGATTTATGTATGTTTGTAATAATGAAAATCATCCAGCTTAACACACATAATGTCTTGAAGGAAGGTGTACTTTTACAAGTATAAACAAAATTATAAATATTTTCATATGAAATACTTTGCAATTTAGGATAAAATGTGCTTAATTTTCATGAAAAAAAAAGGGTCTCAAAAATAGCCAGTGTTTTATTCTTTAGATTTTTGAGTGACACACACATTGTGAATTTCTAGACAGTGTTTGTTTTTTCTCATCGATCAGACTCTATTAATAATGTGAGGAATCTGCTTATATGCACATATTTCTATTGATTTGTGGCTGTTTTGCCGAGAATATGAGACGTGTGCTTCTTTATCTTCACTGGATGTCGTTCCAAAAGCCTTGTTTTCTCGCATTCCTGTTTTATGATGTTTTTGTGTATTTAGGGTTATTATTTTGTGGGTCTGAATCACTTCCAGGGTCCCGTTGAGGACAGAAGCGCATGGTTTGTGTTGTAAGCAGTGTTGAGTCTGAACGGTGATGATGATGATGATGATGATAGTGATGATAGTGATGATGATGGTGATGATGGTGGTGATGATGGTGATGATGATGGTGGTGTTTGATCGAGTGGTTTATCTGTCTGAGGTGACGCTGGACTTGTCCCAGAAGCACCGTGTACATACGATCATTCCCAAACCCGCTGAGCTCAGTCCAGACGAGGAATAAACTCTTCACACAGTTTTAATGTGAACTGATGTGGTTTTCTTGTATAGTTTGGGTCTAGATGGCGAGTCCGAACACACTGACGATGCAGTACAGGTGTTTGTTTTCCCATCGGACCGAGCAGCTGCCTGCGGAGACGACACACACTTTATTATCCTGAGCTTAAAAACATGCAAATGATCAAATAAACGACAACAGAACTTTTACTGATAATAATAGAACTGTGTAAAGTCCAGAGAGATGAAGAATAAATTCACACAATATTGTACTTTATTAAAACAAAAATCATCATAAACAGTTTTAAGTAAAAAAAATGCTTTTCTTAGAATTTCTTTGCTTTGTTTCCAGTCAAAATATGTAAACATTCTTAAATCAAGATTTATTTTCTACATTAAATACCTTATTTTTAGTTTGTTTCCATGGAGGGGAACAACTAATTTAGTGCTTTTTTGCTAATTATCTGCTAATGGGGTAAGAGATTAAAAATATTATTGTTTCCGTTTGCATTAAGATTATTGTTCTCATCCTACGGCGGACAATTTGACATGTTTTACGTAAAATGCACTTGTTTCACCAACAAGACTAAATGTTATTTTTCATCAATAGAAAATGCATCTTAACCAAAGAATTTGTAGATATTTGTGCTTCAAAACAAGACAAAAATCACGAAAAGCATTTTTGCAGCATGAATGATGTATTTAAACATCGCTTACGCTTTAAAAGAAGAGCAAAGACACTCTGGGTTTACTGAATTAAACCTCGTTTCCCAAAAGCATCGTTAGTTCCATTGAACTCTATTGGTAATGACCGTAGTTACACCCCAGGTTAGGTTCACGGAGTATGTTACCACGGTAACCTCTCTTTCTGAATCAGACCCCTGGATGTTTTTAACGGGAACGTCAGCAGAACATGTTTTTGTAAGCTGGGTCAAAGGTGTGTGTAGAACTTTGAATAGAACTGAAGACGGCCCTTACCATCTGTAGTATTGTCCCAGAAACATGAAGAAGCCGACTGCAGTCCTGCACCGTTTTTCTGCATTATTATACATGTGACTGATGGAGAGAACAGAGCAAGTAAGATAATAACCATAACCTTCAGCTCGCTCGCATGTGTTCATCCTCAGTTCATCTGAGATCAGGATGAGTGTGTTTCTTCATCAGGTTTGGAGAAATGTGTCTCGGCAATGCAAGTGAATGGGTGCCGTCAGAACGAAAGCTGATAATGTGTTCATCTGAGATCAGGATGAGTGCGTTTCTTCATCAGGTTTGGAGAAATGTGTCTCGGCAATGCAAGTGAATGGGTGCCGTCAGAACGAGAGCTGATAATGTGTTCATCTGAGATCAGGATGAGTGCGTTTCTTCATCAGGTTTGTAGAAATGCATCACTGCATCAGTGTCTCAGCAATGCAAGTGAATGGGTGCCGTCAGAACGAGAGCTGATAAAACATCACAATAATCCACAGCACTCTGTTAACATCTGGAGAAGACAAAAGATGAAACAAATCCAGCATTTTGTGACTAAAACAGTCCATAATCCATAACTCCAGTGAAAAAGTGCATCTGCTGTTGTCTCTCACATGAAAATCCAGCCACATATTAGTTTAGAGCTGTTTTGGCATCTGTGCAGATTTCTTTCCTGATTCAGACCAGAACACTTTTTCACTGAGGAAGAGTTATGGATTATGGACTATTTTAGTCATAAAATGCTGGATTTGTTTCATCTTTTGTCTTCTCCAGATGTTAACTGATGGACTGGAGTGCTGTGGATTATTGTGATGATTTTATCAGACTCTCATTCTGACGGCACCCATTCACTTGCATTGCCGAGACACTGATGCAGTGATGCATTTCTACAAACCTGATGAAGAAACAAACTCATCCTGATCTCAGATGAGCACATTATCAGCTCTCGTTCTGACGGCACCCATTCACTTGCATTGCCGAGACACTGATGCAGTGATGCATTTCTACAAACCTGATGAAGAAACAAACTCATCCTGATCTCAGATGAGCACATTATCAGCTCTCATTCTGACGGCACCCATTCACTTGCATTGCTGAGACACTGATGCAGAGACACATTGATGAAGAAACAAACTCAGATGAACACATGATCTTCATGTTTGTCTGGACCGGTCGAGTACTGAGGATGCTGACCGATGTATTTGAAGGGTTTGTTGAGTTTGCTGAGCTGACCGAGGCACTGCTCCACCACACTGGACATCCACTGGTTCACACGCTTGTGTTCATACGGGTTTCTGCCGATCACTGCTTCCAGAGACTGAAGAAGACTCACACATCAGTCAAAACTAGGCTTGCAAAGGGACATGGGAACATTTCATCTGGGGAACTTTGGAAATATTCCAAGTTTGAAATCTACCGGGAATTAACCCGTTTAATCCCAAATTTTTCCCAGACATGAAAATATCCAAATGATGTATCATTAGTAACCCTTTGAAATAATAATTTTTTTGTGGGAAAAGTGTGTGAAAAATTGTTTTATGTTCGTGGGATAATGTGTGTACTGAAATAACATATTTGTGCAGTCATAAAAAAATTGTTATATATCTCAGCCCAGCTATTTTAAACACATTCTAGCGTTACTATTATGCATAAAAAAACCTTATGATATAAAACTGAGATAAAAAAAAAAAAAAATAGCTATCACTGCATTTCAAAATTTTTATTTTTTTGTAAAATATAACATCAAATTTTTATATTAATGCTACGAGTATTACAACATCAATATTGTACATTTTTTGTAACATTTGAATTTTTAATTTAGTGCAATATTTTGTCACTGCAACAGTGTAATTTTCACTAATAACTGCATCTGATTTATATTGTATTCATAACTTCACTGATATCCAGCGGTCACATCATGTTTACTCACTCTATGACCACACTCAACAAAACTGAATATATGTGAATTCATATATTAATACTAGACACCTTAAACATAACGTGTACCAAAAATCTGTATCATATCTTTATGTTAACAGCCTTTAGTTTCAGAGCTTTGATGCAGTTATCATCATCTCAAGATTATGTTCTGGTCATGTGACACACTGTACATATTTAATTGAGACTCTTTATTGTTTCCATATTTGCAGGACGTCACTAAAACATCAGTCAGTAAGGTTTTCAGAGCTTTATAAATGAGCACCTGTGTTAGGGTCACTATAGTGAGCGCTGGGGTTAAACGGGTTAATTGGAAATTTATAAAACTGTATCATATACAAACATAAATATAAACACTTAGTTTGATCATAGGCTCACATGCAGGCAAACTAATACAAATTTTAAAAATTACATTTTTGGGGGGAATCTGTGATGTTTTTTTCAAGATTTATTGGTAAAAAAACACTCACACACACTCTCACACACACACACACACACTCACTCACTCTCACACACACACTCTCTCACACACACACACTCTCTCACTCTCACACACACACTCTCTCACACACACACTCTCACACACACTCTCTCTCTCTCTCACACACTCTCTCGCACACACACTCACTCTCACACACACACTCTCTCTCTCTCTCTCACACACACACACACACTCTCTCTCTCTCACACACACACTCTCTCACACACTCTCTCTCTCTCACACACACTCTCTCGCACACTCTCTCACACACTCTCTCGCACACACTCTCACTCTCACACACACACTCTCTCACACACACACTCTCACACACTCTCTCTCTCTCACACACACTCTCTCGCACACTCTCTCACACACTCTCTCGCACACACTCTCACTCTCACACACACACTCTCTCTCTCTCTCTCACACACACACACACACACACACACACACAAACACACACACTCTCTCTCTCTCACACACACACACACACACACACACTCTCTCACACACACTCTCACTCTCACACACACACTCTCTCACACACACACTCTCACACACTCTCTCTCTCTCACACACACTCTCTCACACACTCTCTCACACACTCTCTCGCACACACACTCACTCTCACACACACACACTCTCTCTCTCTCTCTCTCACACACACACACACACACACACACACAAACACACACACTCTCTCTCTCTCACACACACACACACACTCTCTCACACACACACACACACTCTCACTCTCTCACACACACACACACACACACACTACCATTCAAAAGTTTGGGGTCAGTATCTTTTCTCCTTTTTTGAAAGAAATTCATACTTTTATTCAACAAGCATGTGTTAAATTAATAAAAAGTAGTAGCAAAGACTTATATTGTTAGATAACATTTCTATTTTGTATAAACGCTATTCATAAGTTTGTATTCATCGATAAATCTTGAAATAACCATCACAGATTCCTCCAAACATGTGATTTTTAACATGAGTATTAGTTAGCATGCATGTGAGCCTGTGCTGATCAAATAAACAGCAGAAGAGCCTCAGAAGCGAAGCTAAGAGACGAGCTAACCTCCTTCACGATGCTGCTCACTTCTTCCAGCACGAACAGCGTCTGGAGGAACAGAACACATGTGTTATCTGCTGGAGCTCTGCTTGAAGCAAACATCTTCTCTTTTACTTCTGATTGAGTATATTTCACACATTTGATCGTCTTTAACCTTAACGTTACCTCTTCAGCGCTCTGCTCGTCGTCCATGGTTCGTTGTTGTTGTTGTTGTTGCTCGGCGGTTGTCATGGAAATGACGCACACGACGTCACGACGTATGATCTGACGCGTGCATTAATAACAGACTCCAATACATTGTGTTTTTATTTAGATATTGTGATATATTCGACCATATTAGTGGCTTATGTTTCCAACTAAAGTGTGATTTATTCCCAGCAAGTTATTTAACTTTCACCAGCAGTGTGTTCTTTGTGTTTTATGCATAGTTTCTCTTTTAAAATGCTCTTTTTGTAATAATTCTGATAGAATTATTAGATATAAGTCTGTTTTCCCCTTGAACTGCATTCTATCTGTGTTTGATAATATTTTAGGCTAATTTATGAATCTTCCCCATTATATGAATATAATATCTTGATGAAAGCTTATTAAAAATCACCTGAAGTTCAGATATTAGTGTTTTATGTTTGATATGATATCTTAGATCAGAAATAACACTCAAAATATATCAAACAAAGAGAAATATTACTCCAAGATGGAAATCATTTATAACTAATATAAACTGGAGAAAGTTAATATTGATAAAATCCTTCATAAAATCTATTTCTAAATATTCTGATGTTGAAGAAACGTTTTTTGATTATAGTATAACCAACAAATTATGAGTTATTATGCTTCTAGCCTTATAAATATGATCCATACTTATACGTATTATGTATTTATTTCAGAAATATGATATGTAAATCACTAAACACATCTCAGTTATAACATGTTATTAATCTTTTGGATAAGAAATGTATTAATTCTTATCAGAAAGCGTGTTATTAATCATATCAGTTATTATCCAAAATCATAAGTTAATGATAAATCAACCTCCAGTCAAATTAATAACCGCATATATCAAGAAACGAACACATGAAATACATGATAAATATCATAAAGCAGCAATCTTTTATAACATATTAAAGAATAACGTTATTTTGCCAGATGCGTTAAACATTGCAGAATTTGATCATAACTCATATCTCTACAAGTCATTTACGAGTTATTTATTAAAGCAAGTATTAAATTGCTCTGTAATATTCCCTTCACTTTAATATATCTAATAAATAAACACATATGTGAATAATGTTTTACCACACTGTGTCCTGAAGGGTTATCAGTTACATTTATTATTGAAAATATAGAAAACAGACTACCAGTGTGTTCATTTTTGATTTGTATTTACTGATTTTATTCCATTTTATCAGTGATGGTCGATTCTAAGTACTTAAAGATGTATTATTTTGATTTGTTTCCAGTATTTTAATGAGCTGTGTTCTGACCTGAAGCTCAAGAAGAGCTCAAATGTTGGGGTTGAAGACAGAGAAAAAAACTTTTAATTTAATGTACATTAGATTATATTACATGTGCATATCACAGTTATACTAAATTAATATTAGAATTGTAACCAGAAAAAAAAATTCCAAGCCTATCTAAATAACTGGAGTTATTTTTAATTCCATGTAGATCATAAACCACTGAAATCGGCTGATAAATGTAAACGTTATCGTGTTTTTATCCAGAAAAAACGCAGCTCCTCCATTTGCCTTTAAGGCCCAGTATGGCTGCAGCCAGACCCTATTGCGCCTCTGTCGGATGTGGCGCCCTCTAGTGCCGCAGACGCGCTACTGCAGCAACACAATCAGCGTCAGGCACATTACGAGTCACAGACTAATTCAGTTTACACCCGTTACAGCCACTGAAGGACGTGTTATCCATGAATGATTCTCAGTTTCTGCTGCTGAACACTTAGATCTGTGAGCAGCGCGGATCAGAGGGACAGCATCAGCATCATCATCATCATCCAGCGGAGGACAAAGACGCAGAAATGGGTCACAGCAGCAGCTGATCTCACGGTAGGTGTTTGATCTCATTGTGTTCAAATCAAAGCCATATTTCACACTGAATCGACTCTTTTTCTCTCTGTCTGATTCTTCGCTCGGTTTCTGGGGTTTTCATTGTGTCTCACGCACTCTTTTGTTGCTGGTGATGAGCGAGTTAAACCAGTTATTAATTTCCTGAACGTGACATTCACTCTTTAAACCAGCTAACGTGGCTTTAATGATAGAAACTCGGGCTGATGGGGGTTTTTAGGTGTTGTGTGTTTCGTAAGGGTTTCATCACGATGATGGCCCACACACACCGGACACTCTTCCAGTGATGCTCAGTCTCCATGACGACACACCGGACACTCTTCCAGTGATGCTCAGTCTCCATGACGACACACCGGACACTCTTCCAGTGATGCTCAGTCTCCATGACGACACACCGGACGCTCTTCCAGTGATGCTCAGTCTCCATGACGACACACCGGACGCTCTTCCAGTGACGCTCAGTCTCCATGACGACACACCGGACACTCTTCCAGTGACGCTCAGTCTCCATGACGACACACCGGACACTCTTCCAGTGATGCTCAGTCTCCATGACGACACACCGGACACTCTTCCAGTGATGCTCAGTCTCCATGACGACACACCGGACACTCTTCCAGTGATGCTCAGTCTCCATGACGACACACCGGACGCTCTTCCAGTGATGCTCAGTCT
This sequence comes from Aspiorhynchus laticeps, assembly GCA_023376895.1. Lineage (NCBI taxonomy): Eukaryota > Metazoa > Chordata > Actinopteri > Cypriniformes > Cyprinidae > Aspiorhynchus > Aspiorhynchus laticeps. The sequence continues at coordinate 33,996,867 of CM041805.1, read as the reverse complement.
CCATGACGACACACCGGACCCTCTTCCAGTGATGCTCAGTCTCCATGACGACACACCGGACACTCTTCCAGTGATGCTCAGTCTCCATGACGACACACCGGACACTCTTCCAGTGATGCTCAGTCTCCATGACGACACACCGGACACTCTTCCAGTGATGATCAGTCTCCATGACGACACACCGGACACTCTTCCAGTGATGCTCAGTCTCCATGACGACACACCGGACACTCTTCCAGTGATGCTCAGTCTCCATGACGACACACCGGACACTCTTCCAGTGATGCTCAGTCTCCATGACGACACACCGGACACTCTTCCAGTGATGCTCAGTCTCCATGACGACACACCGGACACTCTTCCAGTGATGCTCAGTCTCCATGACGACACACCGGACACTCTTCCAGTGATGCTCAGTCTCCATGACGACACACCGGACACTCTTCCAGTGATGCTCAGTCTCCATGACGACCAGCGGCAGCATCAGCACCACATCACAACATCACCAGTGTTGGGTGTAACGCATTACAAGTAACGAGAGTTACTAATCAGATTACTTTATTCAAGTAACTAGTAAAGTAACACATTACTTTTTAATTTACAAGATAATATCTGAGTTACTTTTCCCCATTTATTGATTGACAGCTCTTCTGTCCTCATGTTGAGTAAGATGTTATTGTAGTTCTAGAATAAATACAAACATGCATTAATTCATCTCACTTGCAAAAAAACAACAGATTTAGTATTCCTCAAAATGAATAAAAACAGTGAAATGCAACTCAGAATATGACACAAACCTGCTATAATTTAATGTTAAATAACACAAATATCCTTTATGTATTTAATCCCATTTTATTAAGCAATGTCTTTGCTGCTGACCTTCAGTGATCCTATTCAATCGTACTAATAAACAAAAATTACTCTAGATAAACATTTGCGCTTTTTTTTTATTGCTGAAGTGCATTTCACTTTTGGTGTGAAAGGGCTTTTATGTTTGCCAAAAAATAGAACTTTTTTATATTAAAAACAAACAAGGAAGCCCTGGCCAGATTTAAAAA
>CM041805.1:33983309-33990809 GCA_023376895.1 Aspiorhynchus laticeps | reverse complement strand
AATATGATCATATTTTCTTGAGCTGGACTCTAGCAGCTTTTTCTAGAAGGACATCTATGACTCTCACACAATGTTCCATGTAAATAATGCAAGTTCAGACTTCATCGTGTTTTTAAATGAAAAAGTACTCTTGTGTGATTGGCTGTCGTTTCTTTTTTATTATTATTAAGCTATGCATACATAATGCTGTTTTGTTTATAATTGTTTAAGCAACTTAATTAAACACATGTGTCCCTGGAGCACAAAAGAGTCATAAGTAACACAGGTATATTTGTAGCAATAACCAACAATACATTGTATGGGTCAAAATTATACATTTTTATTTGACGCCAAAAATCATTAGATATTAAGATCATGTTCCATGAAGACATTTAGTAAATTTCCTACCGTAAACGTAATTTTTGATTAGTAATATGCATTGCTTAGAACTTGATTTGAGCAACTTTAAAGGTGATTTTCTCAATATTTTGATTTTTTTTGCACCCTCAGATTCCAGATTTTTAAATATTGTCCTATCATAACAAACATCAATGCAAACCATACATCAGCTTTCAGATGATGTATAAATCTCAATTTCAAAAAATTGACCCTTGTGCTCCAGGGTCACATATTGTGTTTTATAAACATCATGCATTTTTCACAGATAGCCGTGTTATTTTATTGCTGTAATAAACGTGCATTTGTAATATTTTGCTCTTGTGGCTTCAGGAGAGAAGCTAAAAGCTTTTATTCACCCTAACTGAATTTCAATGCCTTTTAAATTCAAATATACCATAAAAAACTACCAAATTTAGCTTAATCTCAACACATAATCATTGCAGTTAATAGTGTTCACCGTCTGTTTGATTACATGTAATTTGTAACTAACTGCATGATACATTTCTGTCATAGTCAGCACTAATAACTCATAAATATAACGTACAAACTTAAAATTGTCTGTAAAGCTGCTTTGCAACGTGAAAAGTGCTATACAGATAAACTTGAGTAATTCGAATATTGATTAGTGCAAAATTCGGTATTTGCTTTATAGGCCAAACCTGAAAAAAATAGCATCATCTGGTAAAAAATAAAAATTTGAAGCCTTGCCAACAGAATGAAAGCCTATTAACAAAAAATGCATAATTTTCAGTTAAAAGGCACTGCGATTAAAAATAGTAATTTTAATGGGTTTCAATGAAGATATTTTTGTCCAAAAGGTGCTGAGTGTTTTGCTTTTGTGTATCTAGTGCAAAATAAATTTATTAAAGGAAATGAGGGTGGAATATTAAAATTCCAATAAAAATACACACCTGAGCCAAAATTTATGCAGTTAGCATAAACACAGGCAAAATTATCAATAAAATGGTCAAAAATGTCCAAAGTGCAAAATTTGGTTTTGACAGCCCTAACGAGTGTTGATCTGCGTCTGTGCTCTCTCTCAGGACTGAAGTGTAATCTGGTGGTGTATAAACCACCGAAGCGGCCCGGAGATCTCAACTGTGAGCTCTTCCACTGTCCGAGCGAGAGAGACTGCCCGCTGATGACGGCCAGCGCCGGGGTCAACACTTACAACATATTCAAGGGTGAGCAGAAGCACAGGATCATCAGCATGTAGTACTTCATTGGCGTGGTTTCTTGGGGATGACGCCTCTGATTCTGTTCTTTCTGATTCTTCATGTAATCGCAGACGGACTGGATGATGGTGAGATCAGATCTCTGTGTGGAGCACTAAAACATCACTGGATTGTTACAATTAATGGCTAAATTAATGTTTGGGAATGTAAACTGATTTACTGACACACTACAGCAAAAGATAGAAATAACTTAATGGTTTTAACAGCTTCAATCCATTATTTGGTTGGTGAACATGCTATTTTTCTTGTACACAGTAGTGTGTTTGTGTATATATGTGTGTGTGTGTGTCAAAAGTTTACATACACCTTTCGGAATCTGCAAAATGTTACCAAAATAAGAGAGATCATAGAAAATGCATGTTATTGTTTATTTAGTACTGATCTGAATAAGATATTTCACATAAAAGATGTTTACATTTAGTCCATGAGAAAGAATAATAGATAAAAACAACCCCGTTCAAAAGTTTACACGCCCTTGGTTCTTAACACTGTGTTGTTATCTGAATGATCCACAGATGTGTGTTTGTTTAGTGATAGTTGTTCATGAGTCTCTTGTTGGTTCTGAACAGTTAAACTGCTGCTGTTCTTCAGAAAAATCCCACTAATTCTTTGGTTTTCCAGCATTTTTGTGTATTTGAACCCTTTACAGCAATGACTGTATGATTTTGAGATCCATTTTCCACACTGAGGACAACTGAAGGACTCATGCTCCAGAAGGAGAAACCATGCATTAAGAGCCGGGGCGTGAAAACTTTTGAACAGAATGGAGATATTTACATTTTTCTTATTTTGCCTAAATATCATATTTTTTTAATTTAGTACTGCCCTTCAGAAGCTACAGAAGATGTTTCCCAGAAGACAAAATAAGTTAAATTTACCCCGATCTCCAAATTCAAAAGTTTTCACGCCCCGGCTCTTAATGCATGTTTCTCCTTCTGGAGCATCAGTGAGTGTTTGAACCGTCTGTAATAGCTGTATATGAGTCCCTCAGTTGCTCTCAGTGGGAAAAATGGATCTCAAAATCATACAATCATTATTGGAAAGGGTTCAAATACACAAAAATGCTGGAAAACCAAAGAATTTATGGGAGCTGAAGGTTTTTCTGAAGAACAGCAGGCAGAAATATTGGGACACCCCCTTCTAATGAACAGGTTTGACTACTTTAGTAATTTCCATGAGTACAAATCTTAATGTTAAAGCATATAATGATATTCTAGGAAATTGTGTGCTTATAATATTACAGTTTGGACTCTTTTCTATTCTAACATGACAATGTCTCTGTGTATAAGACAAGGTTCAAAAAGAAAATGATTGATTGAGTCAGTGTGGAAGAACTTGACTGGTCTGCAGAAACCAAACACCAGTTGGGTTAGGGATAGTACAATTAAAAATATTAAAACTAATTCAGAATATTAATAAAAAACTATAATAGTATCTTCAGTGATACTAAAATAACACTCTGGTTTCTGCTATTGATTTGATTTTTTCAGGTTTAACTCATCCAACAACTAAAGGAAGTGTAAGAATTACAGCCAAACCTGCAGCGCCTCAGCCGACCACGACCACGACTACACCCAAAACTACACCCACAACACCTGCAACTACACCCACAACACCTGTGACTACACCCAAAACTACAACCACAACTACACCCAAAACTACACCCACGACTACCACAACTACACCCAAAACTACAACCACAACTACACCCAAAACTACACCCAAAACTACAACCACAACTACCACAACTACACCCAAAACTACACCCACGACTACCACAACTACACCCAAAACTACAACCACAACTACACCCAAAACTACAACCACAACTACACCCAAAACTACACCCACGACTACCACAACTACACCCAAAACTACAACCACAACTACACCCACGACTACCAAAACTACACCCACGACTACCACAACTACACACAAAACTACACCCACAACTACACCCAAAACTACATCCACAACTACAACTACACCCAAAACTACACCCAAAGCTACACCTACAACCATAACTACACCCAAGACACCAGCACCAACAACCAGCAGCAAAGCCACCGAAGCAGCGCTGACCGAGTCAGAATCACCCGCGATGCTGGAAACCGTCGCTATGACGACCGCATCCACTACCACGGCAACCAGCACCACACAGTCCTCCTCCACTAAAAGCAGCAGCACTAAAGCGCCACGGACACCCATCAAACCCAACCGACCCAAGAAACCCAGCAAACCCTCGAGACCAGAGACGCATTCAGTGAAGCCCGGCAGATTCAGGACGATCCCGACGAGCAGCACACCTGCAACTACAACTACAACTACTACACCTGCAACTACAGCTACAACCACTACACCTGCAACTACACCTGCAACTACAACTACAATCACAACCACGACACCTGCAACTACAACCACAACTACAAGCACAGCAGCGCTGATGGAGCTGGGGAGCGACCCGAAGCGCCGGGATTTCAATCGTCCCGTTCTGTCTCTTCCAGGGAAGCCCAAGGTGTCTCGAGTGATGTGGAAGAACAGCCTGGTGGCCATCGTGGTGATCACGCTCGTCTTCCTCGTGCTCATCCTCGCTCTGGTGGCCCGTAAAGCCATGGAGTCCTTCGACAGACGTCACTACACCAGACTGGAGCTCAACGACCTGCACTACGAGGTTTAAAGTGCCTCTATTATGGATTTATGAAGATGATCTTTCATGCAGCGTCCAAGTGAATGAAAACATCCAGCAGAGGTTTAAATCTGAAAGTGCTCCGTGTATAAAGTTATCGTCTCTCGAAAGAGTCGACTCTGAATCGAGTCGCTTTTAAAACCAATCCCTGTTTGACGTCAACACGAATCATTAGCATATTCCCCGCCCACTTGTTGGTCAAATGCAAATTCATTCTTTGCCACTAGGTGCCGCTTTTTGTAGTGGTTTCCACGGTAACGCAGTACACAAAGTAACACTGCGCTCACAAACACTGCTTTAAATGAAATCGACCAATCAGAGCAGAGTAGCGTCACGCAGAGCTTCGAAAAATGAATCGTTTGGGAGTCGTTGAGCAAATAAGCTAAAAATAAATGCATATTATAAGAAAACAAGTGTTTTTTGACCTTGCATGCATGTCAACCTGTTGTTAGGGATCCCAAAACCAAAATATGAACTTTCATAACCACTTTAAACGACAATCCAATGGAGAAGTGTGTTTTCCTGTTAACAGTGTTGCCAACTTAGCAACTTTTCACACTACCCTAGCAGCCTTTTCTTCCAAAAGCACCTAGCAACAAATTTAGCAATTTTAAAAATGTATTTGGCAACTTTTGATAAGTCACTCAAATGATCAAAAGGCACAAGTTTTTTTAAATTACACAAAAAGATGAAACCAAAGATGCCACACATCACGTGAATTAACTATTTGTAATTGTTTAATAATAATTAGGTGTGTTGCTGTCGTTGCTGATCAGTTAGTACACTATAAGACAAATATCGTGAAAAAATTATAAAGGTGCTAATAATTTTCCAGGACGTTATCCATAATAACCATGTAACCTGAAAACACAAAATACAATACATAATTTAAAATGCAGGTAAAACTGTTATTCCTTCTTCATATTAACATAGCAGATATTTTACAGACTTTTCTTAGACGTAAACTAACTACTAATACACTGCTTAAAACTACAACTGCTCAGAATGTGTAGATTTACTTATAGCTAATAAAAAAAACTTAAATTGTAATTGTTCAAAAATGTGCAAGTGTTCAATAATTGCATTAAAAATACAGTTAGGCTACTTATATTTTATTATGCGTTTATATGATTTTACAAACAAATCTAAAATTGGCTATTTTTTTTTTTTTGCTGAGATTTGATGCAGTGACACAATGTTGCGTCATAATGGCGCGATGACGTCATCGCGCGATGACGTCACAGCGACTTTTAGCAACTTCCCCTGCAAATGAGTTGGCAACAGTGGTTAGCTCACTGGGAAACAGCTTTTGTGTTTTAATGTGTAGGCTGTGGACGCTTCATCTGTGAATAGAGACGGAAGGAGAGAAATCAAAAGCAATACACTGAACTCAGGTGGAGCAGCATCACTCCTGCAAGACGTTCTTCGGCTCGTGTTTGGTTTATAAGTGCACTGATATCCACTGTGTTTTCCTGATCTCCTTCACCTCCATCATGTGCTTTATTTCACGTGTGTTTCATGTTTTCACTGTAACCGAACGAGTGCGAATGAATGAATGAATGAATTCACTGCGTCTGCTTTAAAGAGACAGTACACCCAAAAATCATTTACTCAGCCGCTGTACTGTATGTGTTTGTTCTGAACACAAAGGAAGATATTGTGAAGAGTGTTTATAATCAGGCTGTTTTGCTACAACATTGACTTCAATAGAAGAAGAAAACCCCTCATTCAGAACAAACACATCCAGGTTTGGATCTACTTGAGTTGATTTTTGGGTGTACTGTCTCTTTAATGATCACTGAACACTGCATGAGATTCATCTATTCTTCATCTGTATTTTATAATGTTATTATTATATGTTATTGTAAATTTTTGGTGGGCTGTGGCTTTTACACACACCTTGAGATCAATGTGATTATTTCTCTTGCAAGAGTCTTTTTCAGTATTTAAAAATTTGTTATGATATTCTGATTAAAATGAGGAGTGCTGAAAGCATTGGTTCATTTTTATGAGTTATGCAAAAACACAAGCAACATACAATAATGTTTCAAAAGCTCATTATTAGTGCAAACAATGATTAATGTTGTTCTGTTCATCTGTGAATCCTGAAAAATAAAACGCATGACGTTTCCACAAAAATATTAAATGTTTTTAACATCGATAATAATCAGAAATGTTTCTTAGCAGCATATTATTATGATTTCTGAAGATCATGTGACACTGAAGACTGCAGTAATGATGCTGAAAATACAGTTTTGATCACAGAAATAAATTACAGCTTAACACATATTCACATAGAAAACTGACATTTTAAATTATAATAATATTTCATAATTTATACTGTATTTCTGATCAAATAAATGCAGTCTTGGTGAGTTTCTTTCAAATTACATTAAAAGTCTTACTGCTAGGGTATATATGATGAGTTAATTTGCAAAAACATAACTAAATTTTTAACAATTTTCAAAAATTATATTTTTTTCATTGTGCTAATCTCAATTAAAACTGCAGTCGGGTTATTATGATAAAAATAAAAAAATATTATATTAAATAATAATAAAAAAAAAATCTGTTTTTGCAAATAAACTTCATATACTCAATACTGCACACGAGATGTTTAATTTTATATACAATTAAAATATTTTTAATGAGACTTGCACAAATTGTTTATTATCGACACAAGACGGCGCTGTATAACATCTGTATATATCACACCTATATAATACATATCTATCAATTTTAATATGCTCATAGCTGTTGATAGAGACTCATTTTGACTGAAGATGGATTTTTATTGACATATACACGTTATGTAGCTTAATGTATATGGATATCACTGCGAACACAAATCACACACAAAAAAAATTAAAATAAATAAATAAATAAAATCGAGAGAGAGAGAGTCTAATAAACTCCAATAATACGTATCCGCAATATTCAGTGATAAATGAAAGACAAAGTGAGTAATAATTATTTTATGGGTTCGTGGCGCTTTGTGTTGTTTGTGTTTCGAGCCGCATCACGAACCGCTGCGTGAAAAACTAGTCCCATTGGAATGCGCTTCATCCGCGCCACATTACACCGTTTGTTCTGCGTCTCCGCCGCGCTGTGATCTCAGACGAGACGAGAATGCGATGAAACACAACAATAGCGAGCAGAAGAGGAGCACAGAAAGCGCGACGGAGGGAGAGGGAAAAGGGT
>CM041805.1:33968309-33978309 GCA_023376895.1 Aspiorhynchus laticeps | reverse complement strand
TTGCATAAAAAAAAAAACGCTGGATGGAAACGCCAAGATGCGCATAAATTAAAAAAATGTGCATAAAAACATATGCGCTCAACTGAGTAGAATAAATGTCTTATTTGGTAAGAAATAATAATAGTAACACTTTTACTGAATAAATTCCTTAAAGGAACACTCCACTTTTTTTGGGAAATAGTCTCATTTTATATCTCCCCAAGAGATAAAGTGTTAACGTGTTTGAATCCATTCAGACGATGTCTGGCGGTAGCACTTTTAGCGTAGCTTAGCATAGATCATTGAATCTGATTAGACCGTTAGCATCACGCTCAAAAATGACCAAAGAGTTTCAATATTTCTCCTATTTAAAGCTCGACTCTTCTGTAGTTACATCGTGTGCTAAGACTGACGGAAAATGAAAAGTTGAGGTTTTCTAGACTGATATGGCTAGGAACTATATTCTCATTCCGGCGTAATAATTAAGAATATTACGCAGCGCCTGAAAGTAGTCCCCAGCTAGGTAACTAGTTATGATATACCTGGGGACTACTTTCGGTCAGTCTTAGTACTCGATGTAACTACAGAAGAGTCAAGCTTTAAATAGGAGAAATATTGAAACTCTTTGGTCATTTTTGAGCGTGATGCTAACGGTCTAATCAGATTCAATGATCTATGCTAAGCTACGTTAAAAGTGCTACCGCCAGACATCGTCTGAATGGATTCAAACACGGTAAAACTCAACTGTTTAACTCTTGGGGAGATATAAAATGAGACTATTTCCAAAAAAAGTGGAGTGTTCCTTTAATGCGCATAAAAAAAATTTAAATAAAAATTCTGTGCGAGGGCGCCCTCTGGTGTCCAGTATGAATGAAACACACATTACATGTGTTTATAGCGCTCAATAATGGCCAATCCATCCTATTTTGGGTAAAAATCTGAAAAATAATACCTCTCTCAAAAGAAATGTTAAGCAGACATATAATAATCCACGCTTTTTCCAGTTTACAGGAGTTTTATTGTTAATGTTGCAAAAAAAACACTCTAAAGCTATCAGAACCGAACCGAAAACCGAGGTTAAAAAGTAAAAACCGAGGTACGTATTGAACCGTGGACTAATGTGGAATCATTCAGAATCAAATTAATCATGGCTTGTGTGGAATCCAGTGTTTTGATTTAATTTTAGTCATCTGAATTTGTTTTAGTCGACTAAATATCATAAGATTTTAGTCGACTTAATCTACAGTAGATTTAAAATCTAATGGGTTTAGTTAAAGTGTAATGCATTTATTAAAACATTTCTCTTAAATTATTAGAGAAAACATCTATTAACATAGTATGAATGATATTAAGGTTTGAACATGTAATATAGACACCGATGTAACTGCTGGGACACATAACATGCCTTTATATGAAAATGACATAAAACCACTTCTCATAAAGAATAAGAATATGCTCCTCTTTTGAATGAAACAGGCTACCAGTCTTATATAATATGCATTCTTTATAATAACTTGCATACATGCATCCATCTAAGCAGACATATGTGACCCTGGAGCACAAAACCAGGTCAATTTTTGGAAATAGAGATTTATGCATCATCTGAAATCTGATTAAATAGCTTTCCATTGATGTATGATTTGGACAATATTTGTAAATCTGGAATCTGAGGGTGCAAAAAAATCTAAATATTGAGAAAATCACCTTTAAAGTTGTTCAAATGAAGTTCTTAGCAATGCATATTACTAATCAAAATACTAATTTACGGTAGGAGATTCACAACATGGAACATGATCTTAATATCTTAATGATTTTTGTCATAAAAGAAAAATCTATAATTTTGACCCATACCATGTAATGTTGGCTATTGCTACAAATATACCTGTTACTTATGACTGCTTTTGTGCTGCAGGGACACTAATTATTAATCCTAATTAGGGCTCCTGAAGTGATTCAATCAAAAGCATCCAGTGTTTTCCTCTTTTTGTTGATTCATTAACAGTAAGGACACAAAATTAGGCTGCTGCCCCTTTAAAACTGACTGCACGGTGTCACCATGGCAACCGTTTACATTCACTTAAGATGCAACCAGGTGTGTTTACTCACCAAAACAGACAAGTTGACATAATTTTTGTGTGTATTTCTGCAGTTGTGCACCGTTTGATCATGTTTCTGCGTGACCTCTGACCTCTCCGTGTTCTCTCCGTCTCCCGCAGGCCTGCCGTTCCTCTTGTACGCGAACCGGAGGGACTTGCGGCTGGTGGATGCGGCTCAGGTTCGAGGGAACGCCACGGTGGTGATCGGCGGTTTGGAGGACGCGGCGGCGGTGGATTACGTTTACGAGCAGGGACTGATTTACTGGAGCGACGTGAGCGAGGAGGCCATCAAACGGACGCTGTTTAACGGGTCGGCGCCCAGCGGGCTGCACACCACGGTCGTGTCCGGTCTGGCCTCTCCGGACGGCTTGGCCTGCGACTGGATGGGGAATAAGCTGTACTGGACCGACTCGGAGACCAATCGGATAGAAGTGTCCGAGCTGGACGGGACGTACCGGAAAGTGTTGTTCTGGCAGGATCTGGACCAGCCGAGAGCCGTGGCTCTGGATCCGACCCGAGGGTGAGTCCATCAGACCATAACGCTTTTTCAGAACCAATCCGATACTGAAAACACTGAGTATGTGCCGATTCAGATCCGATACCAGTGCAGTGTTGTGTTTTTTAAATCAATGCAGAATGTCTATACTTGTGTGTTGACCTGATCGTCTCTCTGTTGTGTGTTAAGCACAATATATATACACAACCCCGTATACGGGACGCCTCAGTTTACTTCACTATATTACACTTAAATCCTAATGTAATCATGACAAACTATATATCATTGGAAAGGTCTAAGTCTCCTAAATAGATAATTACCATTTTTTGTTGTTACAAATTATGTAAGAACAGTAATAGATTAATTTATGACAAGAGTGCACCAAGCGTCTATGATAAATCAACATCATAACAGTTCTGAGCTTCGTCACAAAAAGTCTTTATATCCTTGCCTTTTTCCCCATCACATGTTTTAGCAATCATCATAAGTTATATACCATTTGAAAGATTAAAATCTCAAAATTCATCCTGTGAAAACCATTTTGAAATCAAACATTGCGTTAGCATAGAAACGGTACTTCAAAATGTTTTGGCGGTCTCCTCCCCCTTAGCGGCGGTGTCATATTACAAAATGCATTACGGTGTTTTAGAATCAAAACTTTTTATAATCTTGACAAAATACATATCGTTGGAAAGGTCTGAGTCTCAAGATTCCATATTTGGTGGCTATTTTGTTATAGATGTAATATTGAGAGAGAAATTTATAGATTTGTGACAGAAATGCATAAAAACATAATTCAGTGGAGTTTCAATGGCACCCGGTGGCTGTTTGTGGTATAACGCCTAAACAAAATTGCATATGAACCTCAATTTTTTTTATATCAACTTCAAATTTGGAACACAACTTATGTAGACATATGGCTTTAATTTTATAGCAATTTTGAATTTAACAATTTTTTTTAAATATTTATTTTATATAAAATACAATAAAAATTGTAGAATACATTTTCTTTACAGTAAATTTAAACTTCTATAACTTTTTAATACTTTAATTTTATTAAATGATTTCAGTTCTGTAATAATCTGCTAATTGTCTTCTTTAAAAAGAGACCAACCTTAGGTCTGTATTCAAAAGCGTTCATGAATTATAATAATTTAAGTTTGGATACTGCACTTTCTCGTGAATTTTCAAAAATGGGGGGGTGGCAGTTAAGGGGTTAAAGCAAAATAACATGAAAAAATTAGTGCTGTCAAGTGATTAAACATATGATGGGACAGAACAAGAAAGGCTATTAATAATGTATTATAATACAAAAAGCGCTTATGCACAGAATGATGCTCTTGAAGCCACACGGAGGCTCAGAGAAGAGTTCAGAGCACAAAGAGAAGAGATATTGATGCGTAGTGTATTAAATCTGTGTGATTAGTTTATTGAGCCTTTAACTTTCACAGTTTTAAATCTCAGTTATTGTGCGCTCTTGAAGAGCGTTTCATCATAAACCGAACACGATACGCTGAGAGGACGACGACAGACAGACGCAGTGTAGAGAAGAGTTTACTTCAACTTAAATATCATCTCTACCTCATATTAAACAGCTTCAGAACACTTGGGATATAGTGTACAAACACATGTGTCCCTGCAGCACAAAAGAGTCATGAGTAACACAGGTATATTTGTAGCAATAGCCAACAATACATTGTATGGGTCAAAATTATCTTTTATGCCAAAAATCATTAGGATATTAAGATCATGTTCCATAAATGTCCTACCGTAAATATATCAAAACTTAATTTTTGATTAGTAATATGCATTGCTAAGAACTTAATTTGAACAACTTTAAAGGTGATTTTCTCAATATTTTGATTTTTTTGCACCCTCAGATTCCAGATTTTCAAATATTGTCCAAACCATACATCAATGTAAAGCTTATTTATTCAGATTTCAGATTATGTATACATATAAATTTACCCTCATGACTGGTTTTGTGCTCCAGGGTCACATATATGCTGCTTTATAATGTTTTTGTGCTTTCGTGGGGTTTAACAATAAGTAAGGAATAATTGACTTCGGGCCGTTGAATTATTAGAAATATAATGCACACCTGATGCGGTCACGACGCGGAGTTATATACCGTTACACCGCGGGTGTGTGTTATTGTTCTAATAATACTTTCTAATAATACTTTTGTTCCTGTGGCTCAGTGGTAGAGCATTGCGTTAGCAGCGCAAAAGGTTGTGGGTTCGATTCCCAGGGAACACACATACTGATAAAACATGTATAGCCTGAATGCACTGTAAGTCGCTTTGGATAAAAGCGTCTGCTAAATGCATAAATGTAAATGTAATAATTCAACGGACCGAAGTCAATTGATAGTTTTCAGTCACGTGACCGGCTCGGAGGGCAAAACATCCATAGAGCTTCTGCACAAGCATGTAAATGTTTCATCTGTTTCACAGCCGCAAATATTTAATCACGTCTCAAAAGAATAAAACGAAGGTATTTCTGAACAAAATGCAAGTTTTGGCAATTTGCGATCCATATTAAGCACTATTTCAATCATAAACAGTGCGACAAAACGTTGTAAAAACACTTAAAGTGCTTTAATATATTTAAAACAGTAATTATTAAAAGATCAAATTCAGTATCCACCATATTAATGATGCATAGTTTACATGATGAGGCCGGAATATGAACGCAATCCGCTTAAAGGGATAGTTCACTTTGAAATTAAAATGTGGTATCTATCAGCTTACCCCAAGGGCATCCAAGATGTAGGTGTCTTTTTTTCTTCAGTAGATCCAATTTTGATGTTTTTAGGTCAAACCGTTCTAGTCTGTCAGTCATATAATGGCAGGTATAGGTCACTGTCTCTATAAGAGGGCAAAAGAACATGCACAGAGAAATCCAAATTAAACAATTCCCCATCGTAACTACACATTGATGGCCTAAGACACGAAACGAGCGGTTTGTGTGAGAAAACCAACAGTATTTATATAGTTTTTTACCTCTTGTACACAACCATGTCCAAGTGATCTGAGTGCACACACACATCCGGTGTGTGACGTGTGTGTGTGCGCGCTCTGGCTCACGCTGCATTCACACGGGGCGTCGGTGTCAACGCTTGACGGAGGGCGTGTCTGAAGCGTGGTGCTGACGCAACTTTTCAAGCGCCAACGGAGGCGTCAGCCAATCAGATCGCCTCATGCAAATACCCAATCCCGTTCATGCAACACCAGAGAAGTATGTGATTGGTTGTTGTAACTATGACGGCGCTTCAGACACGCCCTCCGTCAAGCGTTGACGCCGACGCCCCGTGTGAATGCAGCGTGAGCCAGAGCGCGCACACACACACGTCACACACCGGATGTGTGTGTGCACTCAGATCACTTGGACATGGTTGTGTACAAGAGGTAAAAAACGATATAAATACTGTTGGTTTTCTCACACAAACCGCTCGTTTCGTGTCTTAGGCCATCAATGTGTAGTTACGATGGGGAATTGTTTAATTTGGATTTCTCTGTGCATGTTCTTTTGCCCTCTTATAGAGACAGTGACCTATACCTGCCATTATATGACTGACAGACTAGAACGGTTTGACCTAAAAACATCAAAATTGGATCTACTGAAGAAAAAAGACACCTACATCTTGGATGCCCTTGGGGTAAGCTGATAGATACCACATTTTAATTTCAAAGTGACCTATCCCTTTAATAACGGTTCAGTGTTTTCCTTCTAATGGTTTTCTGGGAAGCATTTAATGTGAAACTTTCCACATTGTGTTTATATTCTGGCTTCATCCTCTTGCCTGAACAAAATATACATAATCAATAAGGTGTCCACTGAATCTCGCCTTTTAATATCTGCGTTTACTACTTGATGCAATCTATGTAAAAATAGCTGTCGGTCAGTGGAGCAAAGCTTGGTTTTGCCCTCCAGGGGGCGCTCCTTATCACGTGAGTGTGACATCACGTGATAACTATCAATTATTCCGCTTATACTACGGTTGCCACACCTCAAGACATCAATCAGATTATATACTTCAAGGCATTCGTCTGGTTTTTCTACTTAAATCTCTATTGTGAGGAGGATTATTTCTTCCGCATCTCATCCAGCGCCTCTGTTGCTAATCCCAAAACGTAATTTTAAACCGTAACGGAGGCTTGAGCCGTTGATAGCACAGTTAATAACTACGTTATGAGCGAGAGCGAGATTAACGTTACCTCTGTGCGTCTCCCAATAGTGTTCGACAGCAATGTCTCTAGTTATAGTGAAACTTAACCCTTGTCGTTACCTCGCTTGTGAGAAGTCGTGTAGTTTTTAAGTTGTTAAGCTACTGATAAAATCGTCAGAGTAGCGCTAACAACATTAGTGCGATGTATGTGTGCAAACTGTTATGTATGTGCGGTCTGTGAGGGAGAGATAGTGTGTGCTTTCTGTACATAATAGTGTAATTGTAGTAGAGATGATCTGTCGTTTTTATCCTTTTGTTTACTATATTTATTTGTTTGGCATGTCGGTTTTGGTTATTTTACTGTTGTAAGACCTTTTGAAATAACGCAAATCATTTGGCGGAGTGATATTGTCATGTGATGCGGTGCCTGGAACTATGTTCGCCGTGCGTTAGAGCTGCACGATTAATCGTTAAAAGATCGCGATCTCGATTCAAATACCCACACGATCTAATTTCCGAATGACAACGATTCGCCGGTGTCTATTAAAACTTTGAAAAAATCATACGGGAACATTCAGATCTGCATTCTGCTGATCCAGAGAGCAGACAGTTAACATGTTTAGGTAAGAAAAAGCTTCACAAACAGTCTTTTCAACGACACAGTATTATTTCTGTCTTACAGTCATTCATAGAAATACTGGGATAAAAGTTTATAGTTCGGCTACAAACATTGATGTCTATGGTAGCGATCAAAATAGAGCCACTCATCTTTTGAAAGCAGCTGGCGCTTCAAATAACGTTTGTGTCGATTGCATCATTTCTCCACTAGGTGGCGACACGTGACTGTTAAAAAATGTATTTGTTATTGAATCATTCATTCGAGATTCGTTCAGAAACACTGATTCATCCATTAATGAAACAAGTGAGGTACGAGTGAGTCATTGAATCATTAATACAAACCAATTTTTCATTTTAATTCTAAAAGCTGGTGTATTAAATACACTATATTTTAAATGCATATACCCCGGGTTTCACAGACGAGGCTTAAGCCTAGTCCTAGACTAACATGTAAATCTGAGCTGTTTCAACTGAAAGAAACTCACATTGACTGATCTTAAAATATATCAGTGCCTTTGTTTTGTCTCAAGATGCACACCAGTGATGTTTGTTTCTAAGCATGTTTATAAAAATTGCTTAAATGTCTTAATTGAACTATGATCTAATCCTGGCTTAGTCTAAGCCCCGTCTGTGAAACCTGGCCATACTGTATTATATATTAAAATGGTTAATAATTCATTTAAATTAAACGCTTTTAAATAGACTGCAGCAATTAATATTTTGTCACACATTATTTTTAGTTCAGAATCGTGATGTCTATTTGAGGAAAAAAAATCGTGATTCTCAATTTATCCAGAATCGTGCAGCTCTATCGTGTGTTTCGCTTAAAATAATTGCACAGCTTAGAACGCTCATCAGCCAATCAGATTCAAGCATTCAACGTAGTATAACATACACACAATATCAGATTTGGATCCGGCAGAAAATGCCAGTATCTTAGCCTGAGCGCCGGATCCGTGCATCTCTATCCGTGAGCGTTTCTGATATCTCTCTGTGCTTTATGAGCGTCTCTCTCGTGTCTGAGAGCTGCGGCGTGTCTCGTCTTGTTTTCTGGATGTTTATGTTGAACAGGCCGGTAGTTACAGGTCTGGAGATCTCTTCCGGCTCGCTTTAGTTCAAGCTGATTGTGAGGAACACACGTCTCCGGTCACGTTATGAAGAGTTGTGTTTGTTCATTTGCTCTGCTCTTCATCACAACACATGCTCTGAAAACATTCATGTTTGTCAATACAGATGAACATCAGTTGTGACCAACTAGTATGAAAATTTAAAGTGACCAAATTTATCACGGTATTGTTAAAATGTGCTGGAAATGTTCAAAAAGTACTAACACAAACCAAGTTTTAGCTGTATTTAAATAACTAAAATGAGTTTGCATAAACACTAAAACAATAACATTACCAATGATGTGTGAATTTAAAATGACAACATGACTGACAACAGTTTATCTAATAACGTGTAAATGTTCAAATAAAGCTTCATAAAATGGTAAACCTCACATTTCAGCCTTGTGCATCCTTATGGACATTTTTGTGGAGCTGAAATCATTCAGTTTAGTGAAATGGTGCGCGGCGCATTATACACGTCACGTGTCTTTACGGGTTGTGTGAACACACACAGATTTTTCTCTTACCTCCGTCTGTGTTCATAAGCGCAGATCAGCTTTATTTACCGCGGTAACCAAAGCAACGCTACACTGAAGTCATAAGCGCCCTCTGCTGTCAGAGAGTGGATCTGCATCTTCTTTCAGTGCTGTTTTGCACACATCAGACCATTACATTTTTGCCTTAGATCTTAAAATAATGTTTTTTTTTGTAGTTATATAAGGTTAAAATACATATTTTGCATACTAATGTCTACTAAAATGTGATTCCAGATATTTTTGTCATACCGCGATATAATATCGATATCGTCTGGACGGTGGAAAATACCGTGATATGAATTTTAGTTCATATCGCCCACCTGTAGTAACCCGAGCGAGGGCTGATGGGTAATCCAGCCCCTCAGATTGACCAACACAGCTGCTTTTGTCCCGGTCTGAGTCGCTCGGTGTCATCAATACACTTATGCACCTGATACTGTACAATTCAGCGAGAAAATATCAAACTGTGTTTTTTCTGATGACAATTTGCTTTAAAATGCATTCTGAAAGTGTTCCAGGTTTGTTTGTAGCGCTGCACAATTTGGCTAAAATTTTGTGGTTATGCATTAAAGTTTGTGATCAGTAAGATTATAATGTTTTTAAGGGAGTCTCTTCTGCTCATCGAGGCTGTATTTATTCAATCAAAAATACAGAAAAAACTGTAATATTGTGAAATATTATTGCAATTTCTAATATCGGTTTTCTGTGTGAATATGTGTTAAGCTGTAATTTATTTCTGTGATCAAAGCTGTATTTTCAGCATCATTACTCCAGTCTTCAGTGTCACATGATCTTCAGAAATCATAATAATATACTGATTTATTATTAATGTTGAACTGTTTTTTGGAACGTGATACTTTTTGATTCTTTGATGAATACAACGTTAAAAAGAACAGCATTTGAATAGACGTGGACACACACACACACACACACACACACACACACAGACAGACAGACACACTCACTCACACAGACACACTCACACACACACTCACACA
>CM041805.1:33953309-33960809 GCA_023376895.1 Aspiorhynchus laticeps | reverse complement strand
AATACACGAGTTTCACAATTTGAGTTGAATTACTGAAATAAATTAACTTTTCCACGACATTCTAATTTATTGAGATGCACCTGTGTATCGTCTGTGATATTGCAATTGTTGTTTTAATGATATGCAATTTGACTATCGAGTATTTTGCAAAAACCAAACAAAGCACCTACGGAGTGGTTAACCCTAACACTGCATGATTCTGTCTAATAAAATGCATTAAGAATGATCACAAAATTCAAGATATGGGGGCAGAAAATGTATATATTTACGTTTCATGCCGTTTTGTTCTTCAAAAATAAGCACGATTACAAATGTGATATTGATTTTATACAACAGTTCAATAAACAATAAGTTAATATTAAGAGACTTACGTTTTAGACGCCTGTTTTTGCTCCATTTTGCCACAAAAAAATAACTCCAAACAGCTACAGCACTGTTTAGTGTCTCAGTGATTCGTTCCTGAATGAATCAATCGTTCAAATGATTCGGTTCACTCACAATGATTCACTTGTTAACAGTGACCTGCTGGGGACTTTAATTTCACATTTAAAGTCTATTTTCATTTTTAAAATAATTTTAAATATCAGTATTCAATGTTTTATGTTTAAAATGTCAAAAACGTATACATTTATAACTGGTTAAGCACTCCGTGTCCCTCTGAGCTGCAGTGTGTAAATACATCTAAACACATTCAGATGAAGCTTCAGCAAATATTAATTTTGCTGATACTGGTTTCATATGCTTGATAACAGCTTAAATGTGTATTAACTTAATTGACTGATTAAATATAACAATTTGACTCAAAAGAGGTACACTTTTAGGAAAAAATTGCTTTATTAAAGGTAAAAAATCTATTTAAACTTTAAATTAAAAGATTAATTAATCACTGATGTGAACTGAAAATACAGAATATGAATAATATCATAAACTGCAGATGTCCACGGTAGACAGATATCAGCACAATAACACACTCGTCAAAATATCCTCTAATTATCGTTATCGAAAAAATCAAAAAAAATATTGAGACAATTTTTTTTCAATATCACACACCCCTTGTCCATGCTAGGGCTTGCGATATTGACAAAATAATAATATCTCGATGTTTTCTGGGATTTTATCAATATTGATAATTACACGACGAGTGTGTTATTGTGCTGATATCTTAAGCACAGCTGATTCCTAAAGTTTGTGATTTCTTCATATTCTGTGTAGTGGTCAGTTCACACTGATGGAAATTAATATTTTCCAATAAGTTTAAAATTATTATTATTATAAGCATTTTTACCTTTATAAAGACATTTTTTGTAAAAGTGTGCATCATCTTTTGAGTCAAATTCTCACTTTTAATCAGTCAATTAGAATAAGACGACATTTGGGCTGTTAATTACCAAGCAAATTAAATCAGTATCAATAAAATTAATATTTGGAAACACAGAAGCTGCGTCTGAAGAGTGTTTAGATGTATTTACACACTGTTTAATGAAGGACATGAATGTTTTTATCTGCCGTTACAAATGCATAAATAATGTGTTGATATATTAAACATAAAACGTTGAAAACTGATATTTGAAATTATTTAAATAATTAAAAGATACTTTAAATTTGAAATTAATCCGCCAGCAGGTGGCAGCAAGTCACTGTTAGCTAATAAGTGAGTCATTGTGATTGAACCGAATCATTTAAACAGTTGATTCATTCAGGAACGAATCACTGCTGAACCGATTCATTTAAACAGTTGATTCATTCAGGAACGAATCACTGCTGAACCGAATCATTTAAACAATTGATTCTTTCAGGAACGAATACCTGCTGAACCGAATCATTTAAACCTGCTGAGCCGAATCATTTAAACGATTGATTCATTCAGGAGCGAATCACTGCTGAGCCGAATCATTTAAACGATTGATTCATTCAGGAACGAATCACTGCTGAACCGAATCATTTAAACGGTTGATTCATTCAGGAACGAATCACTACTGAGCCGAATCATTTAAACGATTCATTCATTCAGGAACGAATCACTGTTGAGCCGAATCATCACTGCTGAGCCGAATCATTTAAACGATTGATTCATTCAGGAACGAATCACTGCTGGATCGAATCATTTAAACGATTGATTCATTCAGGAACGAATCACTGCTGAACCGAATCATTTAAACGGTTGATTCATTCAGGAACAAATCACTGCTGAACCGAATCATTTAAACGGTTGATTCATTCAGGAACGAATCACTGCTGAACCGAATCATTTAAACGATTGATTCATTCAGGAACTAATCACTGCTGAACCGAATCATTTAAACGATTGATTCATTCAGGAACTAATCACTGCTGAACCGAATCATTTAAACGATTGATTCATTCAGGAACTAATCACTGCTGAACCGAATCATTTAAACGGTTGATTCATTCAGGAACAAATCACCGTCATGTTGCTCAGAGACACAAAACAGTGCTGTAGCTGTGTTTGGAATAATTTTTGTTGGTGAAATAGAGCAAAAACAGGCAATATAGTGTCTAAAACATAAGTCTCTTATTTAACTTCATGTTTATCAAACTGTTGTATCAACAGTTTGATAAAATCAACACATCACATTTGTAATCATGCTGATTTAGGAGAAAAAACGGCACTCTTCGTGTGATATTAACTATATGAAATGATATTTTCTGCCCCATATCTTGAATATTGTGATGTTCTAAATACATTATAACAGACTGAATCATGCAGTGAAAGAACACACACTGGTCTAACTCACTAGACTTCATCACGTAGGTGTGTTTTGTTTGGTTTTTGTGATATACTCGATAATGTCAAATCACACAACGTTAAAACAACAATGACGATATATATCGCACACCCCTAGTCAGCGTGCGGCATGCGTCCGTTAGCTCACACGTGTGTGTGTGTTCTCAGGGAGGTGGTGGTAAAGGACTCTCTGCCGCACCCGTTTGCACTGACGCTGTACGAGGACACACTCTTCTGGACGGACTGGAACACACACTCCATCCACGCCTGCCTCAAACACACGGGAGAGAACAGCCACGAGATCCACACCAACATCTTCTCACCCATGGACATACACGTCTACAGCCAGACGCGGCAGCCACTGGGTAAGAGAGTGTGAGAGAGAGTGGGTAAGAGTGTGTGTGTCTGTGTACGTGTGTGTGTGTGTGGGAAGAACAGGACACACACTCTCTGACACTCTCTCTCTCTCACACACACACACACACACACACACACACACACTCACTCACACTTATGCTCTCTCACACACACACACACTCTCACACTCACACTTATGCTCTCACACACTCACACTGTGTGCGTGTGTCTGTGTGAGAGTGTGTACGTGTGTGTGGGAGCATGAGTGTGTGTGTGGGAGCATGAGAGTGTGTGTGTGGGAGCATGAGAGTGTGTGTGTGGGAGCATGAGAGTGTGTGTGTGGGAGCATGAGAGTGTGTGTGTGGGAGCATGAGTGTGTGTGTGGGAGCATGAGTGTGTGTGTGGGAGCATGAGTGTGTGTGTGTGGGAGCATGAGAGTGTGTGTGTGGGAGCATGAGAGTGTGTGTGTGGGAGCATGAGAGTGTGTGTGTGAGAGCATGAGTGTGTGTGTGAGAGCATGAGTGTGTGTGTGAGAGCATGAGTGTGTGTGTGAGAGCGTGTGTGTGTGTGAGAGCATGAGTGTGTGTGTGTGAGAGCATGAGTGTGTGTGTGTGAGAGCATGAGTGTGTGTGTGTGAGAGCATGAGTGTGTGTGTGTGAGAGCATGAGTGTGTGTGTGTGAGAGCATGAGTGTGTGTGTGTGAGAGCATGAGTGTGTGTGTGTGAGAGCATGAGTGTGTGTGTGTGAGAGCGAGTGTGTGTGTGTGAGAGCGTGTGTGTGTGTGTGAGAGCATGAGTGTGCGTGTGTGAGAGCATGAGTGTGTGTGTGTGTGAGAGCATGAGTGTGTGTGTGTGTGAGAGCATGAGTGTGTGTGTGTGTGAGAGCATGAGTGTGTGTGTGTGTGAGAGCATGAGTGTGTGTGTGTGTGAGAGCATGAGTGTGTGTGTGTGTGTGAGAGCATGAGTGTGTGTGTGTGAGAGCATGTGTGTGTGTGAGAGCATGAGTGTGTGAGAGCATGAGTGTGTGTGTGAGAGAGAGAGGTGAGTGTGAGTGTGTGTGTGTGAGAGAGAGAGAGAGGTGAGTGCGTGTGTGTGTGTAAGCGTGAGTGTGTGTGTGTGTTCTTCTCAGTGCTGCTAGAGGAGTTTCCTGAAGGCTGTTGTATTGGAGTCTCTGCAGGAATGATTATGACACAGGACTCCTGGTTTGGCTTCTCGCACACAATGGAGCGTCTGTTCTGTCCTCAGTGCTGATTGAACACAGAGAATTTCTCACAGCGCTGATAGAATCCTCGTCTCTCGCTCTCACCGTCTGCCTCGGTCCTCTGCTTTTCCTGCGGGTTCTCAATCTTTAGCCACCTCACGATCCAATACATTTCATTTAAAATTATTTATAATTTACATTTGTGTTTTTTAATATGTAATTATTTTAATACAAATTTTTTTTTTTATTAAATTTTATGATTTAATCATGTTTTTGTATTTTAAAATGTAAATCATTAAAGAGAGAATTGCAAGGCATTGGAGAATTGTATTATTTTCCCTTCTTCCCAAGTTCTTACGAATTCCCCGCTGCTAAATTAACTCTCTTTTCTTAAATCTGTTTCTGTTTGTGTGTGTGTGTGTGTGTGTGTGTGTGTGTGTGTGTGTGTGAGAGAGAGTGTGTGAGAGAGAGTGTGTGAGAGAGAGTGTGTGAGAGAGAGTGTGTGAGAGAGAGTGTGTGAGAGAGTGTGTGTGTGTGTGATAAGTGTGTTTGTGTGTGAGAGTGAGTGTGTGAGCATGTGTGTGTGTGAGAGAGGATGAGTGTGTGTGAGAGAGAGAGTTGATGAGTGAGAGTGTGTGTGTGTGTAAGAGAGGATGAGTGTGTGTGTGTGAGAGAGAGAGTTGATGAGTGAGTGTGTGAGAGAGTGTATGTGTGTGTGTGTGTGTGAGAGAGAGGATGAGTGTGTGTGTGTGTGTGTGTGAGTGAGTTGATGAGTGGGTGTGTGTGTGTGAGAGCGAGTTGATGGGTGTGTGTGTGTGAGAGAGCGAGTTGATGAGTGAGTGTGTGTGTGAGAGAGTGAGTTGATGAGTGAGTGTGTGTGTGAGAGAGCGAGTTGATGAGTGTGTGTGTGAGAGAGTGAGTTGATGAGTGAGTGTGTGTGTGAGAGCGAGTCTTGGAGGGTTTGATCAGTGAAACACCTTTGCTGTTATCTGTGAATCGAGTCTGTTGGACACGCTGACACGTCGTCATGCTGTTTTCCTCGTCTGCTGTGTGTGTGTGTGACAGATGTGACGAGTCCCTGTGCGCTGAAGAACGGAGGATGTTCTCATCTGTGTCTGCTGTCTCCGGTCAAACCTTATTACCAGTGCACCTGTCCAACCGGCGTCCAGCTGCTGGACGACAACCAGACCTGCAGAGACGGTGAGAGACACACACACACACACACACTCACGCTTACACACACTCACGCTTACACACACACACACACACGCCACACAAACACGCCCCACACACACACACTCACGCTCACACACTCACGCTTCACACACACAAACTCACACACACTCTCATGCTTACACACACACACTCTCATGCTTACACGCACACACCACACACACTGAGTTCATCTCATAGGCTTTCAGTGTTTTTCTGTCAGGTTAATGCTATTTTCTGTGTCTTAACCTGACCTCTGACTCCTAACCCAACCCTGAGAGAAATCCGTGCAAAACACCAGCTTTAAATGTGATTTATGAGCTCTAGTGACTCACTGGTCTCACTGGTCTAGTGACTCACTGGTCTCACTGGTCTAGTGGCTCACTGGTCTCACTGGTCTAGTTGCTCACTGGTCTCACTGGTCTGTGCTCAACAGGTTTCACTGTAAGTGAGGACAGTTTTAAATAGTCAAACCTTCACATGATTACAGGAATCATCATACTGAAGGTTATGGGAACTTGTGTTTATATTGCAGGTGTGTGAATGAGGATGATTATGTAATAATCTAACAAACAGTTCTGTAAAATCTGTGTGTGTAGCTCAGGATGGTGTAAGGACATGGGTTCGGTTCTCAGTGATCACATCAACTGATCAAACAGATGTATAGATTGAATGCAGTCGCTATGGATGATAGTGTCTGTCTCTTTCTGAGCACACACACACACACACACACTAAAACCCTGTCAAACAGCACCTGAGAACGGAGTTATCTTCATTAATTAACTACGTTATACTGTCAGAAACACACAAGGTGTGAATTGACAGAACTATCCCCTTAATCGTAATAAAACAACAAAACAAAAATAAAAATAACTCTGCTCTTGACTGAAGAAATACAGTTGCTTTAATAAGAATCTATGAATAATTTATGCAGTGAAGTGAATATAGTGTTTTCTTTTTGTTTAGTTGATTCAATCTTGAATGCTAGTGTTAAATACACCTGCTGTGCCAGAAAAATAAAGCACGTGTCTCTGTGAGTGTGTGTGTCTCTGTGAGTGTGTGTCTCTGTGTGTCTCTGTGAGTGTGTGTGTCTCTGTGAGTGTGTGTCTCTGTGTGTCTCTGTGAGTGTGTGTGTCTCTGTGAGTGTGTGTGTCTCTGTGAGTGTGTCTCTGTGTGTCTCTGTGAGTGTGTGTGTCTCTGTGAGTGTGTGTGTCTCTGTGAGTGTGTGCGTCTCTGTGAGTGTGTGTGTCTCTGTGAGTGTGTCTCTGTGTGTCTCTGTGAGTGTGTGTGTCTCTGTGAGTGTGTGCGTCTCTGTGAGAGTGTGCGTCTCTGTGAGAGTGTGCGTCTCTGTGAGAGTGTGCGTCTCTGTGAGTGTGTGCGTCTCTGTGAGTGTGTGCGTCTCTGTGAGTGTGTGCGTCTCTGTGAGTGTGTGCGTCTCTGTGAGTGTGTGCGTCTCTGTGAGTGTGTGCGTCTCTGTGAGTGTGTGTGTCTCTGTGAGTGTGTGCGTCTCTGTGAGTGTGTGTGCGTCTCTGTGAGTGTGTGTGTCTCTGTGAGTGTGTGCGTCTCTGTGAGTGTGTGCGTCTCTGTGAGTGTGTGCGTGTCTGTGAGAGTGTGCGTCTCTGTGAGTGTGTGTGTCTCTGTGAGTGTGTGTCTCTGTGTGTCTCTGTGAGTGTGTGCGTCTCTGTGAGTGTGTGTGCGTCTCTGTGAGTGTGTGCGTCTCTGTGAGTGTGTGCGTCTCTGTGAGTGTGTGCGTCTCTGTGAGTGTGTGCGTCTCTGTGAGAGTGTGCGTCTCTGTGAGTGTGTGTGTGTACACCTGCAGTGTGTGTGTGTGTGTCTCTGTGTGTGTACACCTGCAGTGTGTGTGTCTCGTGTGTGTGTCTCGTGTGTGTGTGTATGTGTGTGTGAGAGAGTGAGTGAGTATGTATATGTGTGTGTGTAAGCATGAGTGTGTGAGAGAGTGAGTATGTATGTGTGTGTGTGTGTGT
>CM041805.1:33943309-33948309 GCA_023376895.1 Aspiorhynchus laticeps | reverse complement strand
CGCTAGAGGCCCAGGGTCGGGACGCTAGAGGCCCAGGGTCGGGACGCTAGAGGCCCAGGGTCGGGACGCTAGAGGCCCAGGGTCGGGGCGCTAGAGGTCCAGGGTCGGGACGCTAGAGGTCCAGGGTCGGGACGCTAGAGGTCCTAGAGGTCCAGGGTCGGGACGCTAGAGGTCCAGGGTCGGGGCGCTAGAGGTCCAGGGTCGGGGCGCTAGAGGTCCAGGGTCGGGGCGCTAGAGGTCCAGGGTCGGGACGCTAGAGGTCCAGGGTCGGGACGCTAGAGGTCCAGGGTCGGGACGCTAGAGGCCCAGGGTCGGGGCGCTAGAGGCCCAGGGTCGGGACGCTAGAGGCCCAGGGTCGGGACGCTAGAGGCCCAGGGTCGGGACGCTAGAGGCCCAGGGT
Source organism: Aspiorhynchus laticeps (assembly GCA_023376895.1). Lineage (NCBI taxonomy): Eukaryota > Metazoa > Chordata > Actinopteri > Cypriniformes > Cyprinidae > Aspiorhynchus > Aspiorhynchus laticeps. Next base: position 33,947,909 of record CM041805.1, on the reverse strand, counting down.
CGGGACGCTAGAGGCCCAGGGTCGGGGCGCTAGAGGCCCAGGGTCGGGACGCTAGAGGCCCAGGGTCGGGGCGCTAGAGGCCCAGGGTCGGGGCGCTAGAGGCCCAGGGTCGGGGCGCTAGAGGTCCAGGGTCGGGACGCTAGAGGTCCAGAGTCAGGCGCTAGAGGTCCAGGGTCGGGACGCTAGAGGTCCAGGGTCGGGACGCTAGAGGTCCTAGAGGTCCAGGGTCGGGACGCTAGAGGTCCAGAGTCGGGACGCTAGAGGTCCAGGGTCGGGACGCTAGAGGTCCAGGGTCGGGACGCTAGAGGTCCAGGGTCGGGACGCTAGAGGTCCAGGGTCGGGGCGCTAGAGGTCCAGGGTCGGGACGCTAGAGGTCCAGGGTCGGGGCGCTAGAGGTCCAGGGTCGGGGCGCTAGAGGTCCAGGGTCGGGACGCTAGAGGTCCAGGGTCGGGACGCTAGAGGTCCAGGGTCGGGACGCTAGAGGTCCAGGGTCGGGACGCTAGAGGTCCAGGGTCGGGACGCTAGAGGTCCAGGGTCGGGACGCTAGAGGTCCAGGGTCGGGGCGCTAGAGGTCCAGGGTCGGGGCGCTAGAGGTCCAGGGTCGGGACGCTAGAGGTCCAGAGTCAGGCGCTAGAGGTCCAGGGTCGGGACGCTAGAGGTCCAGGGTCGGGACGCTAGAGGTCCTAGAGGTCCAGGGTCGGGACGCTAGAGGTCCAGAGTCGGGACGCTAGAGGTCCAGGGTCGGGACGCTAGAGGTCCAGGGTCGGGACGCTAGAGGTCCAGGGTCGGGACGCTAGAGGTCCAGGGTCGGGGCGCTAGAGGTCCAGGGTCGGGACGCTAGAGGCCCAGGGTCGGGGCGCTAGAGGCCCAGGGTCGGGACGCTAGAGGCCCAGGGTCGGGACGCTAGAGGTCCAGGGTCGGGACGCTAGAGGTCCAGGGTCGGGACGCTAGAGGTCCAGGGTCGGGGCGCTAGAGGTCCAGGGTCGGGGCGCTAGAGGTCCAGGGTCGGGACGCTAGAGGTCCAGGGTCGGGACGCTAGAGGTCCAGGGTCGGGACGCTAGAGGTCCTAGAGGTCCAGGGTCGGGACGCTAGAGGTCCAGGGTCGGGGCGCTAGAGGTCCAGGGTCGGGGCGCTAGAGGTCCAGGGTCGGGGCGCTAGAGGTCCAGGGTCGGGACGCTAGAGGTCCAGGGTCGGGACGCTAGAGGTCCAGGGTCGGGACGCTAGAGGCCCAGGGTCGGGGCGCTAGAGGCCCAGGGTCGGGACGCTAGAGGCCCAGGGTCGGGACGCTAGAGGCCCAGGGTCGGGACGCTAGAGGCCCAGGGTCGGGACGCTAGAGGCCCAGGGTCGGGGCGCTAGAGGCCCAGGGTCGGGACGCTAGAGGCCCAGGGTCGGGGCGCTAGAGGCCCAGGGTCGGGACGCTAGAGGCCCAGGGTCGGGACGCTAGAGGCCCAGGGTCGGGACGCTAGAGGCCCAGGGTCGGGACGCTAGAGGCCCAGGGTCGGGACGCTAGAGGTCCAGGGTCGGGACGCTAGAGGCCCAGGGTCGGGACGCTAGAGGCCCAGGGTCGGGACGCTAGAGGTCCAGGGTCGGGACGCTAGAGGTCCAGGGTCGGGACGCTAGAGGTCCAGGGTCGGGACGCTAGAGGTCCAGGGTCGGGACGCTAGAGGTCCAGGGTCGTTAATGTACCTCTGTACATTATACCCATACATTGTATTGTTGGCTATTGCTACAAATTATGTGCAAAAAAGGGTTAAAATCAACATTGCAATCTAAAACAACAATAATCCTTTTAAAGCAGAAGTTAAATTTACCAAATTAAAATTTAGTAAAGAGTAATTGAGTAAAAAGGCTATTTTGATAACCCCATTACAGTCACTTTACAGTTAGTGCTATCATACTGTACACAAACTGTATTATGCACTTTCTCCGCAGCAGCTCAGTCTGTCCTCCCAGATATTTTTCAGATGCGCTCGTATCAAACTACTGTATATCGATATTAACGGTATTGCTTCATACCGCATCGCTCATAAAGAATATATCGACCATATTCGATATACCGCCTTACTACATTGTTTTTTTTAACCACATTGGAATCTATTGATCAGAATCATAATGTGAATTGATTATAATTGAAGCGACTCTGTTGGCAGGTCGTCTGTGGACGGCAGCGACGCTCGGTTCGTGGTGACCTCGCAGGTCAATCATCCGGACGGGATCGCCGTGGACTGGATCGCACGGAACCTGTACTGGACCGACACCGGCACGGACCGGATCGAGGTGACGCGGCTGAACGGAACCATGAGGAAGATCCTGATCTCAGAGGAGCTGGACGAGCCGAGGGCCATCGCTCTGGACCCGGTCGCCGGGTGAGATTCATTCCTTCACACCAAGCACGATAACGATATAGTTCTAAAAATCATTCTCAATATTAAAGAACCACGACTATAACGATGAAGGCACAGAGAAACGATGTCATTGGAATCCAGAATAATTTTTCCCAGATGATGAACGATACAAACATTGACAGCCAATCAGAATCAATCCTGCTATAACGAGCTGGAGAATTTAAAGCGCTTAGAACAAACAGACGATATCGTTCGCTGGTGTGGACGCTAATATGGTTATCTTTATAGTTATCGTTCTTGGTGTGAACGGGGCTTTACGCTTGAACCAGTTCCTGCTGTTTTCCTGTCGAGCTGACTTCCTCTTCCTGTTTACTGCAGTAGTTCATCTCAATCTGTAGTTCAGTCAGTCATATAGGGCTCTATGAAATCTGCTTTTTTATTTTTTCCCAAATTCCAGTTTAATTTTTCTGGATTCCGGGTTTTTTTTCTTTTCTTTTTCTTTCTGGATTCCAAATTGTTTCCCATTTTAATTTCTGGATAAAAAAAAAAAAAAAAAAAAAAAAAAAATGTTTCCCCCGCTTTTATTTTTCTGGATTGTTTTTTTTTTTTTTTTTTTTCTGGATTCCAAATTGTTTCCCATTTTAATTTTTCTGGATTTCAAAAAAAAAAATTGTTTCCCCCGCTTTTTTTTTTCTGGATTCCAAAACCAAGATGTGATCTAGAATCCCTTTTTCCTCTTAAACAACACATTTTGTAGATTTGATCCGATCACTATCGGAGCGCAGGCTCCTGGAGTTTGTGAATGCTAAGCGTGTTCTGCCGCAGGTACATGTACTGGACGGACTGGGGCGAGCTGCCTAAGATCGAGCGGGCGGCTCTGGATGGGACGGAGCGGCTGGTGCTGGTCAACACGTCTCTGGGCTGGCCTAACGGACTGGCGCTGGACTACAGCGAGAGGAAGATCTACTGGGGAGACGCCAAGACCGACGTCATCGAGGTCAGCCTGCAGTATCTACACCAGATATAACATCTACTCGCTTTCCACTGAAATACATGTGTGGGGATATGAGGCGTTAAACTCCTCATCATCAGTTTTCACCGTTTAACCCTTTAAAATTCACGAGAAAGTGCAGTATCCAAACTTAAGTTATTATAATTCATGAACAATTCTGAATACAGACCTAAGATTGGTCTTTTTTTAACAAGACAATTAGCAGATTATTACAGAAGTGAAATCATTTAGTTATAGAAGTTTAAATTTACTGTTAAGAAAATGTATTGTACTATTTTTCGTTATTTGTTTTATATAAATAGTTAAAAATCCAAAATCGCTATAAAATTAAATCCAATAAATTGTGTTCCAAATTTGAAGTTGATATTAAAAAATGCAATTATACCACAAACAGCCACCGGGTGTCACCCAAACTCCATTTATTTTATTTTTTTTCATAAATCTATAAATTTCTCTCTCAATATTATAACAAAATAACCACCAAATATGGAATCTTGAGACTCAGACCTTTCCAACGATATGTATTTTGTCAAGATTATAAAAAGCTTTGATTCTAAAAGCCGTAATGCATTTTGTAATATGACACCCCCGCTAAGGGGGAGGAGCCTAAACATTTTGAAGTACCGTTTCTATGGTAACGCAATGTTTGATTTCAAATTGGTTTTCAGAGGATACATTTTGAGATTTTTAAGCTTTCAAATGGTTATGATTATTGCTAAAACTTGATATGGAAAAAGGCAGACTTTTTGTGACTAAGCTCATAACTCCTGTTATGACTCTTGGTCACTCTTATCATAAATGAATCTATTACTGCTCCTACATAATTTGTAACAACAAAAAATGGTGAAATATCTATTTAGGAGTCTTGATGAGATATAGTTTGTCATGAGTACATTAGGATTTAATTGTAATATAGTGAAGTAGACTGGTTGAGGTTTACTTATAATGTTACTAAACATGTTGAAAATGATTTTCTACCCTCTCTCTAAAGCGACCTGTTTTAAGGGGCGTGTCCTTTAAGGCTTGTTCTGATTGGCTGACGTCGCTGCATAGGAAACAGTATCAGCGTCTCCTCACTATTGAGAGTGTTTGACAATATAATCAAAATAAAACTGTAATTTCCAGACAAAGCATTATGAAATCTTTTCCTTATGGTCAATGTCTTGCTCTGGAGGCGGGGCTTATGCAAATGACTGGCTTGGTGATGTCATCTTGCCCCTCGGATCCAAACGAGCCGTTTTGG
>CM041805.1:33920809-33923309 GCA_023376895.1 Aspiorhynchus laticeps | reverse complement strand
ACCATCCATAAAGCAGCTTAGTGATGCCTCGACCCGCTGATTTAATATCCAACAATTAAATAATTACTAGATTTATATTCATAATTTTCACGACTCAAGCATGTGATGAGGTGCAGCAGACGAGCTTGAAATATGGATAGATAGAAATATTGCATTATATTGATTTTGTCAAGAAAAAAGATGATTTGAACACTGTTGTGTATTACTTTACTCTGACATCACATCCCTCTGATTAACATTATATTACATTTTTTGGGAAAATTAAACATTTATGTGATTTGATAAAATACATGATGAAATATAATCGTATATGTGTAACGGAGAAATGAGATTAATACAACACTTCTACTTGAATGTCACTGTTAATCACTATTGAGTGTTTGTAATAACTAATAATGTGGATTTTGGTCAAATGATGAAGCAGAAATATGTTATTAGTAACATTTATGTGGAAGATACATTGTTACAGCTACTGTGTGGCGTGAAGAAACAATGTAACGAATTACTGCTGCCAGAAAGTAACACTATTACTTTTGAAAGGAGTAACTAGTAATGAGTAATATATTACATTCTTTGAGTAACGAGCACAACGCTGCTTGTGTGTCTCAGCGCCCACATCCTTCCTGCTGTTCAGTCAGAAGACGGCCATCAACCGCATGGTCATAGACGAGCTGCAGAGCCCCGACATCATGCTGCCCATCCACAGCCTCAGAAACGTGCGCGCCATCGACTACGACCCGCTCGACCGCCAGCTGTACTGGATCGACTCCAAGCAGAACGCCATCCGCCGCGCGCACGAGGACGGGAACCAGGTAAGCCTGCATTCCCACGGCTGTCCCGACCGGATCTCTTAACATCAGTATGTGAATATTAGTGCTGGGCGGTATATCGAGTTTGTACGATGTATTTTGGTATGAAGCAATACCGTTAATATGGATATACAGTAGTTTGATGCGAGGAGTTGATACGCTTGAAATAGGAGCGACATAATTCTGACTAAAAATTCAGGGTGATGGAGTTGCCCATTTTCACCACTTGTGGTCTGCCGGTGAGGAAGTCTTGAATCCAGTGTTTAGGCCGAGGTCTGAGAGTTTGACCGCTAGCTTGGTGGGGACTACTGGTTTAACTGTTCAGAACAAACAAGGGACTCATGAACAACCATCACTAAACATAAAAACAGTCGTAGATCATCCACACGCTGTATTAAGAACCAAGGGTTCACAAACTTTTGAACGGGGTTATTTTAATAACTCCAGCTATTTTTTTGTCTTGTGGACTAAATGTAAACATCTTACTCGGGACAGTACTAAATAAAAAATAACATGCATTTTGTAAAGATTCTTCAAAGGGGTTCACAAACTTTCGCACGCCACTAAAAGAACCTCGCACTGACTCGTCTGAGCGCTGTCCGGTTCCTCCTCAGAGCGTGACGGTGGTGTCCGGCCCAAACCTCGGCCTGCAGCCCTACGACCTCAGCATCGACGTCTACAGCCGCTTCATCTACTGGACCAGCGAAGTGACCAACGTCATCAACGTGACGCGCACGGACGGATCGCGGGTCGGCGTGGTGCTGCGCGGGGAACACGATAAACCCCGCGCCATCGTGGTCAATCCGGAGAGAGGGTGAGCTTACAGCAGGACCTGTGTTTGCATTCAGTTCCAGTCCATGTCTTTAAAGAGTTAATCTCTTATATTCACCAGCAGGTTTGTTCATATACAGTGTTGTGGAGTAACTAGTTACATCTAACGGATTTACGTTAATTACAAAATAAGGCAACGCTTTATTTTAAGGTGTCCATGTACTTACTTTTATAATAATAACAATTATGCATAATTAACGCTAATCCTGACCCTACCCATATAGGGGGTTGCATCTGAATTTTTTCCACTCACACACTCACACACTCTCACTCTCATGCACTCACACACACTCACTCACACACACACTCACACACACACACAAACACTCTCTCTCACACACACTCTCACACACAAACACTCTCTCTCACACACACACACAAACACTCTCTCTCTCACACACACACACACACACACACACAAACACTCTCTCTCTCACACACACACACACACACACACAAACACTCTCTCTCACACACACACTCTCTCTCTCTCTCTCACACACACTCTCTCTCTCTCTCACACACACACACTCTCTCTCTCACACACACACACACAAACACTCTCTCTCTCACGCACAAACACACACACGAACACTCGCACACACACACACACACACAAACACTCTCTCTCTCACACACACACACACACTCTCTCTCACGCACACACACACACACACACACACACACACACACACACACACACGAACGAACACTCGCACACACACACACACACACAGATTTATTAGATTTCTTTCATAAATTGCAGACTGCTCTAATACGAGACATCAATGTTTCAGGAGTTTATGACACATGTTTATTCCATAACTGTTTTATGTTCTATTAGGGTTTGTGTATATGAT
>CM041805.1:33900809-33915809 GCA_023376895.1 Aspiorhynchus laticeps | reverse complement strand
TAGGTCCCTCAGCCCCTGACCACTCCCCTCTCATCTCCTAGGCCCCGCCCCTCAGCCCCTGATCACTTCCCTCTCTCATCTCATAGGCCCCGTCCCTCAGTACCTGACCACTCCCTGCTCTCATCTTCTAGGCCCCGCCCCTCAGCCCCTGACCACTCCCCTCTCTTGTCTCATAGGCCCCTCCCCTCAGCCCCTGACCACTCCCTCTCTATCTTATAATAGGCCCCGCCCCTCAGCCCCTGACCACTCCCCTCTCTCATCTCCTAGGCCCCGCCCCTCAGCCCCTGACCACTCCCCTCTCATCTCATTTTATTTCATGTATTTATTAAGCAGCGATAAACACAACAGTTGACCGTAGTGCTGTACAAATAAAATAAAAACCAGGAAAAATAATAAAATCAAAAAATAATTTAACATACAAAGTTTAAAAAGCCAAAGTAGGAAAACAAGATTTCAATTTTTTTTATATATAATTTTATTTTCAGATATAACAAACCATATTGTATACATAACATTATAAGCATAATTTTTCTTTTACAAAAGCAAAACTACATAAAAGAAAAAAAAATGCAACTCTATTATAGAGATAATCTATTTAGCTGTTTTAATCATTAATACAAAATCTAAAAATAAAGCATGTCATTGCAATTATTGTGCAATAAGAGAAGGTAAATGCTCCAGATTTTATATTTTATAGCCTCGGTACAACTTCTTGCCTTTAGCCGTGATCTGAGACAAACACTAGTTTATTGTAGATCTCATTGGCTTATTTTCTTTCAGTAAGTCTGACAGATAGGAGGGTGCCAGATCATTTAAGGAGCATCTTAATCAATTTTATCAAGTTTAAAGTCTTTAAGCTCACAGTAATATTCTCTCGTTTGAGAGCCACAGTTAAAAACCTGGCTGCAGCATTTTGAACCATCTGGAGTCGTGATATAGTCAAGTTTTATTTATTTATACAGCGCTTTTAACAATACACATTGTGTCAAAGCAGCTTTACAGAATCAAATAGGAATATAGTGTCAATACACAGCAAAAAATGCTTAGATTTTTGTCTTGTTTGCAGCCAAAATATCAAAAAAAATCTTAAATCCAGAAGGATTTTAAAATAGTCAAGATTAAGTGAGTTTTTGCATGAAACAAGCTAAATAATCTGCCAATGGGGTAAGAAAAATAGTCTTGTTTTCTGTTTGACATAAGATTATTTTGCAAAAACTCACTTAATTTTGACTATTTTTACTGGATTTAAGAATGTTTTGATATTTTGGCTACAAAAAAATCTAAGTAAGAAAAGCATTTTTTGCTGTGTAATGCAAAAAGACAACAATAAACACTTTCAGTTAAAGGCAGTTCATCATTGAATTCAGTGCTCAGTTCAGTTCTAATAGAAGACTGGTGTAAACCTACATATAGAGAGTTACAGCAGTCCAAACACGATAAGACTAGGCCATGCGTGGCTCTCGCAACATCTATAAACCAAGACTTGACTCTAGAGAGGAGTTTTAACTCTACTGGGTTAATGTTGATCAATTTTAGGGAGGACTCACAAATTTTTCACAGTTGGTTTAATGAAGGAGTTCAAATATCTCCAGATTACGGTTTACATTAGCCTTATTCAGGTCCAAATACTTTACGTTTTACTAGAATTTAAGCATAGAAAATGTAAAGACATCCCAGATGTCTAATGTCCTCTAGACATGCAAACAGATTTCCTAACACGTGTCCTAACTACACGCGATAAAAGGTGTCTTTTCCATGTTAATCAGAGTTTTTGTCCTAACTAGCCGTGACATTTCTAATTTAGAAACGGTTTCTATTTCCGCGATGTCGCGGCTGGAACAACAACATGCAAACTATATGACAGACAGTAGATAATCTCAGGTGATTGTGCTTTATTCAAAGCTAAACGTGTCTGAGTTTAAATATCATATTGCGTGACCTTATAGCCAGAAAGCAACAAGAGACAGCTTACCTCAGATCTTAAAAATAAATAAAGCAAAGATGACCGTTAAAACTGAACTCACTGCGAACCAACGAGTGTATTCCATGACAAACATGGTATCAGTCACTCAGTATGTACATTTAATGATGTTAAAAGGGTTTAATATTTATGAATTAGATTATAAACGTATCCATTTTGTTGCGAGAGCAGTGCGCTTCCAGAGAGGCTCCTCCCACACACGCTTCTGATTGGCTGTGATGTTTGATTCTGTCGCGTGCTTATTGCTGGAATCTTGTCGCGTGTAGTTAGGACACGGTGTAACCCTGTCTCTGTCTGTCCTCCAGGAGCCAATCGGATCGTGATCGAGGACTCTAACATCCTGCAGCCGGTGGGTCTGACGGTGTTTGGGAACTTCCTGTACTGGATCGACCGCCAGCAGCAGATGATCGAGCGCATACATAAGGTCACGCGCGAGGGACGCACCAAGATCCAGGCGCGCATCGCCTCTCTGAGCGACATCCACGCCGTCCACCAGCTGCACATGGACGAGTACAGTAAGCGTCTCCCGCCGAGCATCATGGGTAGTGCTTCGGCGGATCTCACGGATCGGGGTCATTTTTCGGATCAGCAAGAAAATAAATGTGCTTTCTTTAAGTACTTCTTCGATACCTCAGCAAAAACTCGTGTGTGTGTGCAGATAAACACCCCTGCACGTCTGATAACGGCGGCTGCTCACACATCTGCATCGTGAAAGGAGACGGAACCACGCGCTGCTCGTGTCCGGTTCACCTGGTGCTGCTGCAGGACGAGCTCTCCTGCGGAGGTACATCATCATCATCATCATCACAGACTCAAACACACACTTCAGTCTCCAATCTTCCTCCTACACAACTAAACATGACTAGACTTCTCAATGAACACCGTTTCAATGCTGCTGTACAGAGAACCATGATGGTAATGTTTAGAATGATCTTTAAAGTGCCCCATTATGCCTTTTCCAATATTACCTTTCATGCAGTGTGTCACGTAGCAGTATGCGAACAGTGCACGATACATAGTTATTGTCTATTAATAGACAATCGCCTAAACGAGTCGTTAGGGATTCGAATCTTATTCTGTTACAGCTGTACGTCACGAAGTAACACATTTGCATAATCTCCGCTCATGGGCTGTCATTCGCGCTGTAGACCAATCACAAAGGACTGCGCCATCTGACCAATCACAGCAGCGAGGGCTCACGGAGAGGAGGGGCTTAGAAACTGACTAATCACAGCAGCGAGGGCTCACGGAGGGGAGGGGCTTAGAAACTGACCAATCACAGCAGCGAGGGCTCACGGAGAGGAAGGGCTTAGAAACTGACCAATCACAGCAGCGAGGGCTCACGGAGAGGAGGGGCTTAGAAACTGACCAATCACAGCAGCGAGGGCTCACGGAGAGGAGGGGCTTAGAAACTGACTAATCACAGCAGCGAGGGCTCACGGAGAGGAGGGGCTTAGAAACTGACCAATCACAGCAGCGAGGGCTCACGGAGAGGAGGGGCTTAGAAACTGACTAATCACAGCAGCGAGGGCTCACGGAGAGGAGGGGCTTAGAGAGACTAAATCACCAAGTCACCAATGACTTGTACATACACTATATAGACAAAAGTATTGGCACCCGTTCTTTAGAACAGATGCACTTCCAAAACTGTGGCAACAACGATGAAAACATAATTCATGTATTTAAAAATTGTATTTCATCTCTGTAGCAACAGTTTTGTAAGTGTCTAAAATGACTGAACCCATATGTACAAGTCATTGGTGTTTGGTGATGAGTTTTTGTGCATTTACAGTCACACCAGAGGTGTTAAACTGGGATTAGGACTTGGTTTTATGCAGACCAGTCAAGTTCTTCCACACTGACTCAATCAATCATTTTCTTTTTGAACCTTGTCTTATACACAGAGACATTGTCATGCTAGAATAGAAAAGAGTCCAAACTGTTGCTATAATATTAGAAGCACACAATTTCCTAGAATATCATTATATGCTTTAACATTAAGATTTGCACTAAAGTAGTCAAACCTGTTCATTAGAAGGGGTGCCAATACTTTTGGTAATATAGTGTATATCCGTCACTAACCGCTGGTCGTCGTCCTCAGAGCCGCCCACGTGTTCTCCGGAGCAGTTCTCGTGTGCGTCCGGCGAGGTGGACTGTATCCCGCAGGCCTGGCGCTGCGACGGTTTCGCCGAGTGTGACGACAGCAGCGACGAGCGTGACTGTCCCGTCTGCTCCGACGAGGAGTTCCAGTGCGACAGCAAGCAGTGCGTGGACCTTTCTCTGCGCTGCAACGGAGACATCAACTGCCAGGACCGATCGGATGAGAGCAAGTGTGAAGGTAAGCATCGCCGGCCGATACTCGCGGTCTGTGAGCCACTTCCTGTCTGACTCACCCACACTTCCTGTCTGTCTCTGCAGTTCACTGTCCTGTGGATCAGTTCAGCTGTGCTAACGGACAGTGCATCGGACGGCACAAGAAGTGTGACCACAACATGGACTGCACAGACAACTCTGATGAGATCGGCTGCTGTACGTGTCTCAACTCACAGCCTTTAAAGATCATAAATCAGAGCAGAAAGGCTTCACTGCAAACAATTAAAGTGTTTTTGTCTTGATTTCCAGTATATATGTGACCACAAATCCAGTCATAAGGGTCAATTTTGTGAAATTGAGATTTATGCATCATCTGGAAGCTGAATAAATAGCTTTCCATTGATGTATGATTTGGACAATATTTGAAAATCTGGAATCTGAGGGTGCAAAAAAATCAAAATATTGAGAAAATCATCTTTAAAGTTGTTCAAATGAATTCTTAGCAATGCATATTACTAATCAAAAATTAGGTTTTGATATATTTACGGTATTAAATTTACTAAATATCTTCATGGAACATGATCTCTACGTAATATTGTGATTTTTGGCATAAAAGAAAAATTGATAATTTTGACCCATACAATGTATTTTTGTCTATTGCTACAAATCAAGATACATATACTTGAGATAAAAAGTGAAATCTTGTTTTTTTTGAGAAGTTAAGTGAGTTTATGATTAAAATGAGAACAAAAATCTGCACTTCTGGAATGAAAACGTATCCTTTTGGCTGATATTTGTTCTTGTTTTAAGCATAAACTCACTTTAATTTTATATAATTTCTCAGAAAACAAGACGTCTCCAGTAAATGCATCTTAATTTATGAATCTGTGGAAAACAAGACAAAAACACTGAAGAAAAACATCATTTTTGTGATCAGAAGGACATTAAAAGTTATTTTACGTAAAGCCTTTATGTATAACGTGTTATTAATGCATTATAATTATTCATCATGTGCTTTATAGCTTGCCGTACATAATTATAACCGAATTTAAAATGCATACTGTAACAATAAGTGTTATAATGTATTAGCTTATAAGGTCCACAATGCATTACAAGGCATAATTAATGCATTAAAACTACTTTTATAATGCGTTATACATAAAGGCTTTAAGTTTTACCGTTATTTCCATATTCGCTGCAAAAAATGATTTTCTTTCTTAGTGTTTTTGTCTTGTTTTCTCGTATAAACATCTTAACTTTCTTGAATCAAGATGCATTTACTGGACTTAAGATATTAAGTCTAAACAAAGTATCAGAATTTAGTTAGTTTTTCCTCGTTTTAAGCAAAAACTAACAAAATTGTGATACTTTTTTTCAGAAAACAAGACTATTTTAAGTCATTTTGCTTGTAAAATAAATGCATCTTGATTCAAGAATTCTTAGATGCTTATACTAGAAAGTAAATCATCTTTTGCAGTGTTCTAGTGTTTGTTTACAAGGCTATTTTTTGGTAAACATTGACGGAAAGCGTGCTTTCTGGACGTTTATATTCAGAGAACATTGTTTTGAGTTTATTTAAATGTTCTGCACTTAGTCTTGAAGAGCTCTTAAAGGGACAGTACACCCAAAAAGCTCTTAAAGGGACAGTACAACCAAAAAGCTCTTAAAGGGACAGTACACCCAAAAAGCTCTTAAAGGGACAGTACACCCAAAAAGCTCTTAAAGGGACAGTGCACCCAGAAATTAAAATTCAGTCATTAATTACTCATCCTCAAGTAGTTACAAACCTGTATGAATGTGTTTGTTCTGAACACAAAGGAAGATATTTCGAATAAAAAGTTTGTAATCGGGCTGTTTTGGGAACTATTGACTTCAATAGTAGGAGAAAAAAATACTGCTGTTTCCCTCATTCTTCAAAATATCTTCCTTTGTGTTCAGAACAAACACATTCATACAGGTTTGTAACTACTTGAGGATGAGTAATTAATGACTGAATTTAATTTTTTGGGTGTACTGTTCCTTTAAGTCTTACATGCTGCAGGTCTGATGAAGGACGATTTATGACTTAAAGGGCCAGTACACCAAAAAATTAAAATTGTGTTTTCTTCCTCAGACGCCACAGAAGAGCCGTCCTTTCCTCCGACCAACACCATCGGCTCTATCGTGGGTGTGGTGCTGGTGCTGTTCGTGGTGGGCGCCGTGTATTTCGTGTGCCAGCGTGTCTTGTGTCCTCAGATGAAGGACGACGGCGAGACCATGACCAATGACTTCGTGGTACACGGTCCGTCCTCGGTGCCGCTGGGATACGTGCCTCACCCCGTCTCTCTGAGCGGCTCGCTGCCCGGTGAGCAGACCGCAGAAAACACTGCTTTAGTCTTAGAAACATCTAAACATTCTTCAATCAAGATGCTTTTATTTTGCAAGTAACATGATTTAAAGAGATAGCAGTCATTAATTACTCACCCTCATGTTGATCCAAACCCGTAAGACCTTCGGAACACAAGATATTTTTGATGATATCTGAGAGCGCTCTGAACCTCTCATAGACAGCAATGCAACTAAAAAAATTTTTAAAAAAAAATTATTAAAAAAAAAATTAATAAAAAAAAAAAATTATATTAAAAAAAAAAAAAAAAAAAAAAAAAAATTCTTCACAAAAAATTATTGTGGCTTCGCAAAAGTGAAGTTAAACCACTGATGTCACACAGACTGTTTTATCGATGTCTTACTATGTTTCTGGACCTGGGAACATTACATTATTGAGGATCAGAAAGCTCTCGGATTTCATCAAAAATATCATAATTTGTGCTCCGAAGATGAACGAAGGTCTTACGGGTTTGTAACGACATGATGGTGAGTAATTAATAACAGAATATTAATTTAGAGCTGAACTAACACACTAAGTATCACACACTTTAAAAAATGCTTTTCTTAATTATATTTTTGTGTCTTGTTTCCAGCCAAAATATGTAAAAATCTTAAATCAAGAAAGATTTTCTAGACAAGTGCAAATTATTGTCTTGTTTTCAGAAAAAAACACGTCAAAGTTAAGTGAGGTTTTGCTTAGAACAAGCAAAATACTCTTATTTCAAATAGAAAGCAATATTATTTTGCTTTCCCCGTTGGCAGATTATTTTGCAATAATTTGTACTTGTCTAGAAAATCCTTCTAGATTTAAGATTTTTACATATTTTGGCTGGAAACAAGACGCAAGAAAAGCATTTTTGCAGCGCAATATAGTTAGTTATTGCTTAAAGGCACAATATGTAAGATTTTTGTTATAAGATATCCAAAAACCACTTGCACAGTGTGATATATATCATGTACTTACGTTATCCAAGTTTTAAATAATAACTCGTCTCTGCTTCTCTCGTCTATCAATGACGTAATATCCGCTCAATCCTCGTTTACGCTCATAGAAACTAAACACAGTACAGAATGAAAGCATTAAATTTAGACTCTTACATGTTTTTACAGTGTTATAGCCAATCTACAGTACGCCCTTTTCTCAAATAATGCTGCTTATCTTTTCTGTTTTGTCTGTTTTCCAAGTTGTTGTTATATAATCTATAAACAAATAACATTTTACTTGTTTGTAACTTATATGGCGTCTGACTCGTGAGATAATGCGCTTAACATAGCATTCTCCGTCTCACACAAAATCCATTTTAAGTAGTCTTTGATCTCTGGTATATTTAAGTGCATTATCTCAATATACTCCCTCGAATCACCACATCATGATAAATTACTTCAAAATGACAACATTTATGACCAAATGCACATTTTTCCAAGAATACATTAATTCTCAGTCCGGTCGAAGCATATTAAACAACAAAGCCATGAATCCCAGTCATCTCTTGTTTAATATGTATTTCCCAGGGCACATTATACAACGTACATTTACATAAACTTTATTATTAAGCTTTATTTACAGGGTTTCCGCGGGGTCTTAAAAAGCCTTAAATTTAGTTGTATCAAATTTAAGGCCTTAAAAAGTCTTAAATTGTACAAGAAAGTCTTAATTATGATTTCAAGAGGTCTTAAATTTGGAGACGGAAAGACCGGAGTTGCGAGATGGCTGATTGTGACCTGACGATTAAACTTTAAAAGGCTATGATTTCATTAAATAAACACGAGCGCTTCAAGTTCAAAGTCCGGTGCTGCGCTGCTTCAGTTCTGTGTTTGCCGGGAAAACTGTTATATTTCAGCCAAAGGCGACACCTGCTGCAGAGAATGAATCAGTTAACAGGTTAAACTAGTACGCGTATGAGTTTCACTGCACGATTCAGTCTATTAAAATACATTTAGAATGATCACATAATTTAAGATATGGGGGCAGAAAATGTAGTCTATATTTATATCATTTCATATGGTTAATATCACACGAAGAGTGCCGTTTTTTTCTCCAAAAGTCAGCATGATTACAAATGTGATATTGATTTTATGCAACAGTTCAATAAGCAAGAAGTTAATATTAAGAGACTTGCGTTTTAGACACCATATTGCCTGTTTTTGCTCTATTTCTCCAACAAAAATAATTCCAAACACAGTCACAGCGCTGTTTAGTGTCTCTGAGCAACATGAGTGATTCGTTCCTGAATGAATCAATCGTTTAAATGATTCGGTTCAATCGCAACGACTCACTTATTAACACTGACTTACTGCCACCTACTGGCCGTTTTAATTTCACATTTAAAGTATCTTCATCAGTTTTCAACATTTTATGTTTCAAATATCAAAACATTAGCTTATTTATGCATTTGTAAGGGCAGGTTAGCATTCTATGTCCTTCAGAGCTGCATTAAATAGTGTGTAAATACATCTAAATGCCACTTCAGATGCATTGCAAAGATAAATTTTGTTGATACTGATTTAATTTGCTTGGTAACAGCCCAATTGCAAGAATTTGACTTAAAAGATGATGCACAGTTTTAGGAAAAAATGGCTTAAAGGTAAAAATGCCCATAAAACTTATTGGAAAAGACTAATTTCTATCGCTGTGAACTGACCACACAGAATATGAAGAATATCAAAAAAAAATCAGGAGTCAGCTGTCCACGGTGATCTTTAAGATACCAGCACTATGACACACTCAGCAAAATATTGTCTAATTATCGTTATCGATAAAATCCCAGAAAATATCAAGATATCATTTTTTGTCAATATCGCACACCCCTAATTCATGTTATTTAATTTATATAATAATTTATTGATAATAATTGTTTAAATCAATATAATAATTAATACTTTTGACTTGTCCATTTTCTTAAAAATGGTTAAGGCTGAAATGTAAAGTTTATCATTTTATAAAACTTTTAGTTTTTGTGAAAACTTATATCTGAATTGTAAATTATGCTTTTTACAGTTTAATATGGTACTATAGACATTGCCCTACCCAGCTCATATGGTATTAAATTTATTATCTTAAAAAAGGTCTTAAAAAGTCTTAAATTTGAGTTTAAAAATCCTGCAGAAACCCTGTATTTAACCAGGTGAGAACCAGTTCTCATTTACAATAACCAAAAAACATAAGCTGCTGTGTGACGAGGTGTACAGCAAACACGCTAAAAACACAGAATTATGTTTTTATAAAAGAAAAATACATACAATGTATTGTTGTCTATTGCTACAAATATATCTGTTACTTATGACTGCTTTTGTGCTCCAGGGTCACATATAATGCCTTTTAAACAAGCAAAACTATCTGCCAACAGGGCAAGAAAAATAATCTAGTTAAGCCTTTGAATTAACATAATATTTCTCTCCCCATTGGCAGATATTTTTGCTCCTTTTAAGCAAAAACTAACAAAAATGTAATTTTTTTCAGAAAACAAGACATAACTTGTCAAGTAAATGCATCTTGATTGAAGAACGTTTATATATTTATACCAGAACACATACATCTGGAGTGTTTTAGTCGTAGTGCTGAGGTGTGTGTCTCTCAGGCATGTCTCGTGGGAAGTCTGTCATCGGCTCGCTGAGCATCATGGGAGGCAGCAGCGGTCCACCGTATGACCGCACACATGTGACCGGAGCCTCGTCCAGCAGCTCGTCCAGCACCAAGGGCACACACTACCCTCCGGTCAGTCACTCACTGTGTGTCAGGGTGCTTATGAAAGAGTCAATTCAGTGTTAAACGATATAATAAACATCTTAATTATCATTTTAAGAGGTCTTAAAATTGATAAAAGCATATTATCCATATTATAATTATATGTAATTATACCAAATATATAATATATTATCATATATACCATATATATCATGTATATTATCATATATACCATATATCATGTACATTATCATATATACCATATATATCATGTATATTATCATATATACCATATATATCATGTATATTATCATATATACCATATATATCATATATATGATCATATATACCATATATCATGTATATTGTCATATATACCATATATCATGTATATTATCATATATACCATATATATCATGTACATTATCATATATACCATATATATCATGTATATTATCATATATATCATATATATGATCATATATACCATATATCATGTATATTGTCATATATATCATGTATATTATCATATATACCATATATCATGTATATTGTCATATATACCATATATCATGTATATTATCATATATATCATGTATATGATCATATATACCATATATCATGTATATTGTCATATATACCATATATCATGTATATTATCATATATACCATATATCATGTACATTATCATATATACCATATATATCATGTATATTATCATATATACCATATATATCATGTACATTATCATATATACCATATATATCATGTATATTATCATATATATCATATATATGATCATATATGCCATATATCATGTATATTGTCATATATACCATATATCATGTATATTATCATATATACCATATATCATGTACATTATCATATATACCATATATATCATGTATATTATCATATATACCATATATATCATGTATATTATCATATATACCATATATATCATATATATGATCATATATACCATATATCATGTATATTGTCATATATACCATATCTAATGTATATTATCATATATACCATATATCACGTATATTGTCATATATACCATATATATCATATATATGATCATATATACCATATATAATGTATATTATCATATATACCATATATCATGTATATTATCATATATACCATATATCATGTATATTATCATATATACCATATATCATATATGTTGTCATATATATCATGTATATTATCATATATACCATATACATCATATATATGATCATATATACCATATATCATATATATGATCATATATACCATTTATCATGTATATTATCATATATACCATATATCATGTATATTATCATATATACCATATATCATATATATTATCATATATACCATATATCATATATATTATCATATATACCATATATCATGTATATTATCATATATACCATATATCATATATATTATCATATATACCATATATCATATATATTATCATATATACCATATATCATGTATATCATGTATATTATCATATATACCATATATATCATGTATATTATGTACATGTACATTCAGCTTGCAATTTAAATACACCCCTAATTTATGCCAATAGATGATTGTAATGATCTACTGTTGATGAATTATAACAATGTTTACTTTGTATATTTTTATAAGATGCACATTTCATCATCTTCATGTTATAATGAGCGGCTGGAAGTAATAAAGCACTATATTTATTCATTTAGCAGATGCTTTTATCCAAAGATGACAATAGAAGCAGTCAAAAACAACATTTCAAAATAAGTGCATTTCAGGCTTGTTATTAAAAAGAAAAGTATAATTAAAACTGCATATTATTGGTATTTTGGTTACACAGCGATCTGCCAAAGTTTAATCTCAACATATAATCATTGCAGTTAATAGTGATTACGTGTAATTTGTAACTAACTGCATGATTTTTACTGTACATTTCTGCCATATTCAGCACTAATAACCTACTCATAAATATAATGTACAAACTTGCAATTTTCTGTAAAGCTGCTTTATCATGAAAGGCGCTTTACAAATAAACTTGAATATTTAGCTTTAATTGATGTAAGTTGTCTCTGGGTCGCCTGTCATAGGAAGAAAGATGAAAAATATTATTTAACACATTAATATTAATATAGATTTTACTCGTATCAGTTGCCTGACTTTCAGCATTATTGCAAAATCCAGTATTGATAGACCTCTAATTCTTATTTATTGAGATATTAGTACATTAACTTCAGTTCATACAGTATGTGAAATAAATATTCAGTTTATTATTATATTTATTGTTTTATTTTAGATTACAGGGTTCCTGCGGGTACTTAAAAAGTCTTAGTCTTAAAACAGTTATTTATTTAATATAATAAAATGTTAATAAAAAATAATATGAAAGTGTTCTTTAATATAATAATTTATTGATAATAATAGTTTAAATTAATATAATAAAAAATATTATATTTATTATATTATTTCAATTAATATTATATTTAACATAAAAAATATTATTTAATTAATATAATAATTTATTGATGATAATAATAGTTTAAATTAATATAATAAAAAATATAATATTTGTTAATTATTTCAATTAATATTATATTTAATATAAAAATATTATTTAATTAATATAATAATTTATTGATGATGATAATAATAGTTTAAATTAATATAATAAAAAATATAATATTTGTTAATTATTTCAATTAATATTCAAATATTATTAATATTATATTAATTAATATTATATTTATTATTTCACTCACTAATTTTCTTAAAAATGGTTTAAAGGCTGAAATGTGAAGTTTATCATTTTATAAAACTTTGTTTTTGTGAAAAATTGAATCTGAACTGTAAATCATGCTTTTTACAATAATTTTAGAGCTTAATGTTACAATAGACATTGCCCCCCCCCCCACTAATATGGTATTAATTTTATTTGTTCAGGTCTTTAAAAAAAAAAAGTCTAAATTTGAGCGTAAAAATCCTGCAGGAACCCTCGATTATTATGTGCTATAATTAATTTTTAATTCTGTGTTTGTAAATGTGATCATCTTTTCTCTCCCATGATTCCAGATCCTGAATCCTCCTCCGTCTCCCGCTACAGTGAGGTCACAGTATACGCTGGAGTTCGGATACTCGTCGAACAGCCCGTCGACGCACCGATCGTACAGGTAACGGAGGACACGCGTCACACGGATGTCATGCTAACGCTAGTTTATGATTGAGTGTCTGACTCGGAGTGTTTTGCAGCTACAGGCCGTACAGCTACCGTCACTTCGCCCCTCCGACGACGCCCTGCAGCACAGACGTGTGCGACAGCGACTACACGCCGGGCCGAAGGGCTCCGCACGCGTCCAGCGCCGCCGTCAAGGGCTACGCCAGCGACCTGAACTACGACTCGGAGCCGCTGCCGCCGCCGCCCACGCCGCGCAGCCAGTACCTGTCTGCAGAGGAGAACTGTGAGAGCTGCCCGCCGTCGCCCTTCACTGAGCGCAGCTACTCGCATCACCTGTACCCGCCGCCACCCTCGCCCTGCACGGACTCATCCTGAGCCCCGCCCACGGGCGCATAAGCCCACCCACTGCAGCGGAAGCCCCGCCCGGACTCATCCTGAGCCCCGCCCACGGGCGCATAAGCCCCACCCACTGCAGCAGAAGCCCCGCCCTGCACGGACTCATCCTGAGCACCTCCACAAGCCCCGCCCACTGCAGCGGAAGCCCCACCCTACATGGACTCATCATGAGCCCCGCCCACTGCAGCGGAAGCCCCGCCCTACACGGACTCATCATGAGCCCCGCCCACTGCAGCGGAAGCCCCGCCCTACACGGACTTGTCCTAAGCCCCGCCCACCCCTGCATTAATCCCGCCCACTGCCGCTTACACTGCAAAAAAAAATCTTAGTATTTTTGTCTTGTTTTCTAATATAAATATCTAAAAATTCTTAAATCAAGATGCATTTACTTGATGAGTAAAATGACTTAAGATATTATGTCTTGCTTTCTAAAAAAAAAAAAAAAGTATCAATTTTGTTAGTTTTTGCTTAAAACGAGCAAAAATATCTGCCAGTGAGGTAAGAAAAAATAATCTTAATTCAAAAGTTAAACAAGATTATTTTTCTGGCCCCATTGTTGCTTATTTTAAGCAAAAACGTACTAAATTTAGATTTTTAAAAACAAGAATTAATATCTTAAGCCACTTGTCAAGTAAATTCATCTCGATTCAGATGATTTTTTAGATGTTTATACTAAAAAACAAGACAAAAATACTAAAACTAATTTTTCCTGTGCAAACCCCGCCCACCACCCACTAAGACCCGCCCACCACCCACTAAGCCCCGCCCACTACCCACTAAGCCCCGCCCACGGCACCCGTGTACATATCTGACGGCGTGGTGACTGACACGTGGGCGTTTCTCTCGGGTCCGGCGGCTCTCTGTACATGTAAAAGAAAAAGAAAACATATTTATATATTTTCTATACAGTGTTTATTGGTTATGCCATAGAGCTTTGTATTAAAATAAATTTGTACATTTTTTTTAAAGAGAAAATTTTATTAAATCCACACAGACGTCATATGTTGCCTTAATCCAGGAGTTCAGAATCAAACGCGTTCATGCCAAATAGCTGGAGACGGCTGTCGCCCC
>CM041805.1:33888309-33893309 GCA_023376895.1 Aspiorhynchus laticeps | reverse complement strand
GTTTTGGGTCTGTTTATCTTCCCTCCGGGTCCCATGCTGCCGCCGCTGCGTCTGAAACCGGAAACCAGCGCCGGAGAACTGTACATAATAAAAGTCCACGAATTCAGACACATGTAAAGCGCGTCTGTGAAACCGGAAACCAGCGCCGGAGAACTGTACATAATAAAAGTCCACGAATTCAGACACACATGTAAAGCGCGTCTGTGAAACCGGAAACCAGCGCCGGAGAACTGTACATAATAAAAGTCCACGAATTCAGACACATGTAAAGCGCGTCTGTGAAACCGGAAACCAGCGCCGGAGAACTGTACATAATAAAAGTCCACGAATTCAGACACACATGTAAAGCGCGTCTGTGAAACCGGAAACCAGCGCCGGAGAACTGTACATAATAAAAGTCCACGAATTCAGACACGCATGTAAAGCGCGTCTGTGAAACCGGAAACCAGCGCCGGAGAACTGTACATAATAAAAGTCCACGAATTCAGACGCGCATGTAAAGTGCGTCTGTGAAACCAGCGCCGGAGAACTGTACATAATAAAAGTCCACGAATTCAGACGCGCATGTAAAGTGCGTCTGTGAAACCAGCGCCGGAGAACTGTACATAATAAAAGTCCACGAATTCAGACGCGCATGTAAAGTGCGTCTGTGAAACCAGCGCCGGAGAACTGTACATAATAAAAGTCCACGAATTCAGACGCACATGTAAAGCGCGTCTGTGAAACCGGAAACCAGCGCCGGAGAACTGTACATAATAAAAGTCCACGAATTCAGACACACATGTAAAGCGCGTCTGTGAAACCGGAAACCAGCGGCGGAGAACTGTACATAATAAAAGTCCACGAATTCAGACACGCATGTAAAGCGCGTCTGTGAAACCGGAAACCAGCGCCGGAGAACTGTACATAATAAAAGTCCACGAATTCAGACACATGTAAAGCGCGTCTGTGAAACCGGAAACCAGCGCCGGAGAACTGTACATAATAAAAGTCCACGAATTCAGACACACATGTAAAGCGCGTCTGTGAAACCGGAAACCAGCGCCGGAGAACTGTACATAATAAAAGTCCACGAATTCAGACACATGTAAAGCGCGTCTGTGAAACCGGAAACCAGCGCCGGAGAACTGTACATAATAAAAGTCCACGAATTCAGACACACATGTAAAGCGCGTCTGTGAAACCGGAAACCAGCGCCGGAGAACTGTACATAATAAAAGTCCACGAATTCAGACGCACATGTAAAGCGCGTTACAGAATATAAGCATAAACCGTTATAAGTCATTACAGACTACAATAATTACTACAACAGAGAATCAGCAAATAAAGACATTTAGTCATTTAGCACGCTTTAATCCAAAGCGACTTTACTTAAAATAATTATTTAAAATGTATATGTCGACTGTATTAATTTAAGCATGTATTAAACGCCAGTAATGGTATTTTTTTATTTTATTACAAAACAAAAGCTTGACAATACGTCTGGAAATTAACATCACAAACCATCTTCCATAAGCTTTACTAATTTAACTATTATGAGAACTAACGAAATTTCTTGAAAAAGTATTAATATCGAAGCATATGAAGCTATATTTGAGTGTGTAAACAGAGTAAAGTAATTCTGACTGTTATTAATGGTGCAGTGGCGCTTCTGCGTCACTAGAGGGCGACACACACGTCATATTATTAATTAATAACAATCATATAAACAAGATTATTAAATTACTTTATGCTGCTAAGTGTGACATAATCAAAATATGAGCGCGAGGTGAAAACTACCCATAATTTGTCGCTAAAACATTGACGTAAAATAAAAATTATATTTAATTATGTACGTTGATAAGCTCTACAAATCATAATACGCCTCTCGCTTTTGTTCATTTGTTTTGTATGGATATATTCACATATATTGGTTAATTATTTATTGTACCATGGTATACTTAAGCATTAATCATACGCCAAATAAACATGATTATATTGTTTTTAAACTAACACTAGCTTTTCATACGTGATGATTTTGCTATGATAATGTAATATTCTGCATCTGGTATAAATAAAGAAGCTCATCTGTAATAGCAGAGGTTATCCACTAGATGGCGGTAAAAATACTTATTTTAATTGGGTTTTGCATTTAGATTTATATGTAAATATGATCAAATAAAGTTTTTTATCTTGTAAATGTTGGTCTTATACTATTTACAATTAGATACAGAACTTAACCCCTTGTATTCAGTTATTTAGTTTATTTCACAACTTTGAGAGACTTAAATCATGTCTATTATGACCTATATATATATATATATATATTATTTTTTTATTAAAAATAATTTCTTAACTGGGAAGGTACATGTTTGTCACCATATTTTGATAAATAAAGTGATCATAGAGAACTACAATTTAACAGAAAGGTTTTCTAACGAGGCAAGTCAAAAAATAAATAAATAAATAACAATAAAAATGAAAAAATTAAGTATAAAATGAATGTTTTACACACTATTTTCTAAATTAACAATCAAATACAACACCAGCTGATACAAGCTCTATCTCTCTCTCTCTCTCTATATATATATATATATTATAAAATGCCGTGTATTCTCATTATCATTTTTTATTCTCTAATTCTATTTTCTTAAGGTTTTTAAAGCGGATTCGCGGCGCTTTTATTTTGAAAATCCTCGACCGGATGTGACGTCACGCACGCAGTCTTAACCCAGAAAGCGAAGCTCTAACAACATTCCCGATGGACGAAGAGAGCTGCGCTGAAATCGCGAGCACAGGTAATTAATCCCGAACACGGGTAATTAAGAGCTGCTGTGTGTAAACTCGCTCAGCGCCGCGGCTTCAGATGAGTGTGAATCACTCAGAGCGTCGCAGAGCGTCATTCTGCGCAGATTCCGCGGCTGCAGTGTGATTGATTCGAGTCATCGATGCGCTGCGCTCAGCGCAGGAAACACTGCACACTGCTGCAGTGAGACACTCAGGTCACGTGACCTCGTGAACGTTTGTTTACATTCAGTCCTTCAGCAGATGACGATAGAAGCAACCAAACTAACAGAAGAGCAACAAGATAAGTGCTGTGATAACTCTCAGTAACACGAGCAAGCTCTCTCTCTCTCTCTCTGTGTGTGTGTGTGTGTGTGTGTGAGTGTGTGTGTGAGAGACTGTGTGAGACTGTGT
This sequence comes from Aspiorhynchus laticeps, assembly GCA_023376895.1. Taxonomy (NCBI): domain Eukaryota; kingdom Metazoa; phylum Chordata; class Actinopteri; order Cypriniformes; family Cyprinidae; genus Aspiorhynchus; species Aspiorhynchus laticeps. The sequence continues at coordinate 33,890,132 of CM041805.1, read as the reverse complement.
GTGTGTGTGTGTCTGAGTCTGAGTGTGTGTGTGTGTGTGTGTGAGAGCGTGAGTGTGAGTGTGTGTGTGTGTGTGTGTGTGTGTGTGTGTGTGTGTGTCTGAGCGTGTGTGTGTGAGAGACTGTGTGAGACTGTGTGTGTGTGTGTGTGTCTGAGTCTGAGTGTGTGTGTGTGAGAGAGACTGTGTGAGACTGTGTGTGTGTGTGTGTGTCTGAGTGTGTGTGTGTGTGTGTGTGTGAGAGAGAATGTGTGTGTGAGAGAATGAGTGTGTGTGTGTGTGTGTGAGAGCGTGAGTGTGTGTGAGAGAATGAGTGTGTGTGTATGTGTGAGAGCGTGTGTATGAGTGTGAGTGTGTGTGAGAGAATGAGTGTGTGTGTGTGTGAGAGAATGTGTGTGTGAGAGCGTGAGTGCGTGTGTGTGTGAGAGTGTGTGTGTGTGTGTGAGGGCATGTGTGTGTGTGTGTGAGGGCATGTGTGTGTGTGTGAGGGCATGTGTGTGTGTGTGTCTGAGTGTGTGTGTGTGTGTGTGTGAGAGCGTGTGTGTGAGGGCATGTCTGTGTGTGTGTGTGTCTGAGTGTGAGAGCGTGTGTGTGTGAGAGCGTGTGTGTGTGAGAGCGTGTGTGTGTGTGTGTGTGAGAGCGTGTGTGTGTCTGTCTCTGTCTGTGTGTGTGTGTGTGTCTGTCTGCGTGTGTCTGTGTGTGTCTGCGTGTGTGTGTCTGTGTGTGTGTGTGTGTGTGTGGGTATGTGTGTATATATATATGTATATGTACATAAGTATATAAATGCGCACACACACGTATATATAATAAATAGAGAAAGCTAGTGTTAGGGGTTTTCTTTGAACAAAAAAGAAAACAAACAGATAAAATAGAATTATAATAGAGATGACTAGAGTTAAGCTACTCAGATGAAGATGAAGAGATGTGTTGTTCAGGAGGAACAGTTCATGTGAAGTGATGTTGTGTCTCAATAAAGCATCGTTCACTCAGAACACAAGCTTCTAGAAGCACATGACACTGAAGATGTGCAGAGATGCCTCGTTCACATGTACAGCATAGAACACGTGTTATAATCTGAGCTGGAGTCGAGAGCAGTGCATTGTGGGATACAGGTCTGATGCGGTCTGGTCTCTCCTCAGGCGGGGGTCTTCCTCTGGCGTCTCTGCGGCTGCTGGTTCCTCCGCTGCACCTGATGTCTGCCTTCATGTGGCAGGTGCTGCAGCAGAAGAGCGTGATGCATTATGGGAAGCTGGAGGAGTTTGTGTGTGTGGTGACGGAGACGCTTCCTCAGCTGCTGGAGTTCAGAGCGAGAGCGCAGCTGATGCTGGGTCTGAGAGCCAGGGTGCGTTCATCCGTCCGTCTGCTGTACAACACGCTTACGGCTCTGTGGAATACGCTCCATTTCTGACGAACTTCTTAGGAATTCTTTTTCCGCTTTCATTTCTCTGGATTCCGTTTATTTATTTTTATTTTATTTATTCCGTTTATGTAAAAAAAAAAAAAAACGTTTAATTTCTGGATTCAGTTTTATTTTTAATTTTTTTTATATATTTTTTTTTTTTATTCCTTTTTTTTTTATTGTATTTTTTTTTTGCTGGATTCCGGGGTTTTATTTTTATTTTATTTATTCCGTTTATGTAAAAAAAAAAATCGTTTAATTTTTTTCTGGATTTGGGGTTTTTATTTATTTTTATTTTTTTCTGGATTCAGTTTTATTTTTGATTTTTTTTATATATATATTTTTTTTATTCCTTTTTTTTTATTGTATTTTTTTTTTTGCTGGATTCCGGGGTTTTATTTTTTTTTGTTTATGTTTTTGGTTTAAT
>CM041805.1:33875809-33878309 GCA_023376895.1 Aspiorhynchus laticeps | reverse complement strand
TCAATTTATTCCAAACGCGCCGTATACTTTTCTCTTGGCAATGAACGATGCCCGTTCGCGAATGATTCATTCTTTTGAGTCAATTCTGTTCAAAGGCTTGATCAAACCAGTGAATCGGTTCGTGAATCAGTTTGAATGATTCGTTCAGTTCAGAGTCGTCTGAAGCGATTCACTCAGAGTTTAAGAACATCAAGAGCGTTGAGCGACTAGACAATTAATATTGATATTTTCACAATATTTACGCTTGCAGAAATATAGGCTACATTTGTTTACATTTTGCCGAACAGACGGAAGAAGATCCGTTAATGTGCATTTGTTTCGTTATGTTCAGTAGCGGTCGTGAGGAGTTTTCACTCTTCTCCATGTCAGAGGTTATATACATATATACATATATAATACATAATTAATATACTTTGAAATAATTTAATTCAGTGATGCAAATCAGAAATTTCATCAGCTGTTACTCCAGTTTTCAGAGTCATGATCCTTCAGAAATCATTCTAATATATTGATTTATTAACAGTGTTGGTTGCTGCTTTAATATTTTTTGGAACCTGATATTTTGTTCAGGATTCTTTGATGAATAGAAAGCTAAAAAAGAACAGCATTGATAATAAATCAACATATTGGAATGATTTGTGAAGGATTATGTGACACTGAAGACTGGTGTAAAGGTTAATGAAAATTATGATTTGCATCACTGAAATAAATTACATTAAAAAAAAAAACATTTAAAATCTTTTGAACGGCAGTGTGTGTGTATACAGTATATGCATGTGTGTGTGTGTATATATATATATATATATATATATATATATATATATATATATATATACATATGCGCCAAGAGCTTCACGCAGCTGTCCATCCTGCGACGGCACGAGCGCATGCACACGGGCGAGCGGCCCTACCTCTGCTCGCAGTGCGGGAAACGCTTCCTATCGCTCGGGGAGCTCATCAAACACGATAAAACTCACGCCGACGAGCGCCCGCACTCCTGCCCGCAGTGCCACAAGAGCTTCAAGCTCAAGCGCGCTCTCCAGGAGCACCTGCTGGCACACAGCGGCGCGCGGCCGTTCCCCTGCGTCTACTGCGGGAAGATGTTCGCCAAGCCCTTCGCTCTGAACCGGCACCACCTGATCCACACCGGCGAGCGGCCCTTCTCCTGCGGTCACTGCGAGCGCACCTTCCTGACCTCCAGCGAGCGGGCGCTGCACGAGCGCATCCACACTGGCGAGCGGCCCTTCTGCTGCGCTGCATGTCCCCGGCGCTTCCGCAGCAGCTCGGAGCTCGCCAGACACCGCCGCAGTCACTCGCAGGAGCGGCCCTACCGCTGCGCATACTGCCCCAAAGCCTTCGCCAGCGCCGCCAAACTCAAGAACCACACCAGGGTCCACACAGGCCAGAGCAAACCCAAACGCCCGGCCCTGACGGTGACGGAGGTGTGCGTCACTTTAGAGTAAATGATGTTTAGTCTGGAACAGAAGCTTGATCGCTGACTTGTGACACGTGTGACTAGAGCTGCTTCTGTTGATGCGACTGCACTGTGTTCAACACTGTGGAAGCCTGTTTCTGCCACTGAATAAAAAAAATTATTTTTTTTTATTGTAAGACTTTTTTTCTCGCAATTCTGACTTTTCTCAGAATTATGTGATATAAACTCGTAATTCTGAAAAAAGAAGTCACAATTGCAAAATATATACTCCCAATTCTGAGAAATAAAGTCGCATTTCTGAGAAATAAAGTCGCAATTCTGAGAAATAAAGTCGCAATTCTGAGAAATAAAGTCGCAATTCTGAGAAATAGTTACAATTGCAAAATAGAAACTAGCAATTCTGAGAAATAAAGTCAAAATACTAGATATGACTTTTTTCTTGGAATTAATAGAAACTCGCAATTCAGATTTTTTTTCTAAGAATTGCGTGATATAAACTCGAAATTCTGAGAAATAAAGTCAGAAATGTGAGATTTAAACTCGCAGTTCTGAGTCTTTTCCCCCCTCAGAGTTTGACTTTATAACTCGCAATTGTGAGAAGAAAAAAATCAGAATTGTGAGATAAAATGTCGCAATAGACTTTTAAAAATTTTGTATTCAGTGGCGGGAACGGGCTTCAATACAACACTTTATTGTCCTTAATGTGAAACTGCTGGATGTGAAAGATGAGCTGCGGAGGTGTTTTCTCAAACCCGTCTCTCATTGGGCGGTCAAATAGATAGTCCCGCCCCAAACTCACCTCATTGGATGTCGGGCCGCTCTTACAAACCAATCAATGAAAGCCTCACTTGAGCTCTAAAACTCTCAAACAGAAGTTTAGGCAGCATCAGTGAAGCTGAATGTGTGAGAATGTCCACAAGGTGGCGCTCTCCACCGAGTCTGAAGACCTTCAGGAGAGAATGTCCACAAGGTGGCGCTCTCCACCGAGTCTGAAGACCTTCAGGAGAGAATATCCACAAGGTGGCGCTCTCCACCGAGTCTGAAGACCTTCAGGAGAGAATATCC
>CM041805.1:33853309-33855809 GCA_023376895.1 Aspiorhynchus laticeps | reverse complement strand
AGTAAACATTGTGATGTTTTTCTGTGGGCGGAGCTTAGCTGGAGGCAGAAAGACCTGACCGCTTCACTAACGCTAGCTATGACGTCTGTTAGCTTGTTTGTTTAACAATAACTGGAGAAATTCAGATTTTACCTGCATACTGTCCGGGACGCGTTATTAGAAAAGGTTAAGTTTAACGGATGAAATTGGTCGAGCTGTACTCGCTCAAAGCTTGGACGATCTGACAGGATCGAGTCACATCTAACGTCTATAGAGACAAACTCACCGTGTCTATATAGTCATGAAGATTATATATATTTCAATTTCAGCAGGCAACTATTTTTACAGCTACATTATTCCAGCCACAATTGCTCATTTATTTTAGTCATTTAGCAGACGCTTTAGTCCAAAGCGACTTACAAATGAGGGAAGCAATCAAAACCAACAACATGCAAGTGCTATGTTAGTCTAACGCACTACACGTAGCAAGGTATTTATTATTTTTAATATATTATATATATATATATAAAAAAATTTTTTTTTTTTTTTTTTTTTTTTAATAAAGAAAACAAGTAGATAGAATCTAGAAAAAAAATCTAGTTTTTTTTTTTTTTTTTTTTTTTAAGAAACAAGTAGATAGAATAGAAAAAGACAGCTAGTGTTAGTTTTTCAAGAAAAGCTATCAGTTACAGAATAAATATGCAGTTGATAGAGGGTCAAGTGTGTGTGTTTTTTTAAATAAAAAGACGACATAGATAAAATAGAATTAGGATAGTGAGTGCTAGAGTTATGTCTGGCTCACACTACAGGATTTTTACAATCATAACCGATTATGAAATCTGGTGTCAGCACACACATAAGAAGAATCTTCGCAGATTATCTTCCCTCAAATCTTAAACCCCTTAACTTCATCCCCATTTTTGAAAATTCACGAGAAAGTGCAGTATCCAAACTTAAATTATTATAATTCATGAACACTTTTGAATACAGACCTAAGGTTGGTCTCTTTTTAAAGAAGACAATTAGCAGATTATTACAGAAGTGAAATCATTTAATAAAATTGAAGTATTAAAAAGTTATAGAAGTTTAAATTTACTGTAAAGAAAATGTATTATACTATTTTTATTGTATTTTATATAAAATAAATATTTAAAAAAATAGTTAAAAATCCAAAATTGCTATAAAATTAAAGCCATATGTCTACATAAGTTGTGTTCCAAATTTGAAGTTGATATAAAAATAAATTGAGGTTCATATGCAATTTTGTTTCGGCGTTATACCACAAACAGCCACCGGGTGCCATTGAAACTCCATTGAATTATTTCTTTATGCATTTCTGTCACAAATCTATCAATTTCTCTCTCAATATTACATCTATAACAAAATAACCACCAAATATGGAATCTTGAGACTCAGACCTTTCCAACGATATGTATTTTGTCAAGATTATAAAAGGTTTTGATTCTAAAAGACCGTAATACATTTTGTAATATGACACCGCCGCTAAGGGGGAGGAGACTTGCCAAAACATTTTAAAGTACCATTTCTATGGTAACGCAATGTTTGATTTCAAATTGGTTTTCGCAGGATGAATTTTGAGATTTTAATCTTTCAAATGGTATATAACTTATGATGATTGCTAAAACATGTGATGGGGAAAAAGGCAAGGATATAAAGACTTTTTGTGACAAAGCTCAGAACTGTTATGATGTTGATTTATCATAGACGCTTGGTGCACTCTTGTCATAAATTAATCTATTACTGTTCCTACATAATTTGTAACAACAAAAAATGGTAATATATCTATTTAGGAGACTTAGACCTTTCCAATGATGTATAGTTTGTCATGATTACATTAGGATTTAAGTGTAATATAGTGAAGTAAACTTAGGCGTCCCGTATACGGGACGGTGACAGTTAAGGGTTAAACATGCACACATTACAAGATTTGAATATCGTGGCGCATCACACACTACAAGATATTATTAAGAGTATCATGCGCCTCACGTGATCTCACGCAGCAGATCGTCAGCAATGTTTACATATTTTAGCAGCTTTCTGCACTCAGCCTGTACGTTCATAAATGAGGCGATTTCACCCCGGCGCTTCTCTTTCTCCTTACGGCTGTGATACGTTTCCACACATTATACAGACAGTGTTACTATAAAGCTTCAAGAAGCGCTTCCTCAGTGGCGGCTCCAGGATTGTTGTGTTGGGGGTGCTAGGGGGGGCCTAACTTTACCTATCAGTTTTTTATATACAGCAGCTTTGAAAAAGGCATATTTAATTTTTCCCTGTGGTATTAAACTTAATATAGTAATATACTAATGCAACTGACAAATATGACACTTACAAAGTAATATAATTTATGAACGAATATAGAAAAGAGAGAAAGTTGGGATTTTTTCTTTTTTCATTGTTTTATTTATTTATTTAAGCTATCATTATTATTATTATTTATTTTTTTACACACATCTAGTGATTTTTGTCTGACCATCAAGAGTCAGTCACTCAATGCCAA
>CM041805.1:33843309-33848309 GCA_023376895.1 Aspiorhynchus laticeps | reverse complement strand
GAGTGTGCGTGCGTGTGTGTGAGTGTGTGAGTGAGTGAGTGTGAGTGAGTGAGTGTGTGTGAGTGTGCGTGTGTGAGTGTGCGTGTGTGAGTGAGTGTGTGTGAGTGTGCGTGCGTGTGTGTGAGTGAGTGTGCGTGTGTGAGTGTGCGTGTGTGAGTGTGCGTGTGTGAGTGAGTGTGTGTGAGTGAGTGTGTGTGAGTGTGTGAGTGAGTGTGCGTGTGTGAGTGTGCGTGTGTGCGTGTGTGTGTGAGTGTGTGAGTGAGTGAGTGTGTGTGAGTGTGCGTGTGTGAGTGTGCGTGTGTGAGTGAGTGTGTGTGAGTGTGCGTGCGTGTGTGTGAGTGTGTGAGTGAGTGTGCGTGAGTGTGTGAGTGAGTGAGTGAGTGTGTGTGAGTGTGCGTGTGTGAGTGTGCGTGTGTGAGTGAGTGTGTGTGAGTGTGCGTGCGTGTGTGTGAGTGTGCATGAGTGAGTGTGTGTGTGAGTGAGTGCGTGAGTGAGTGTGTGTGTGTGAGAGAGTGTGTGTGTGAGAGTGTGTGTGAGTGAGTGTGCGTGTGTGTGTGTGTGTGTGAGAGAGTGTGTGTGTGCTGCGTGTGTGCGCCAGCGTGATCACTTCAACTGCTTCTTATACCAGCAGAATCAACTTTAAACACTTATTGTCTTATTAATAATCACTGTATAAAGGTCTGCTTTTATTTGTGTATAGGGATCATAGGGGTCACAATGTCTAGAAACGCTAATAAGGTAGTGGTTTGATGTGATGTGTGTCGCAGGGGGTCCACGAGTCTAAAGGAGTGAGCAGTGATTACCTGAAGCTGGAGGCTCTGGTGCAGAAGGTGGTGTCTCCGTATCTGGGGACGCATGGCCTGTTCTCCGGCGACGGCTCGGTGTCGCAGAGCTCCTGTGTTCTGGGTGAGCGCCGTCATATACCTCGTTTACACCAAAGCAGTTCCGGTGCTGGTTCAGAGCCTAGTTTCAAACCGGTCCACACCCAAAGCACCAGCTCCGAACCAGGAAAAGCGGTTCGTAAGTAGCACCAAAACATTGCTGGGCTAGAAGCAAGAACCGCTTGCGTCTTACCGTGGCCAACAAGACCACAGAAACTTTGGACCGCCATATTTGAAATACGTTGGATTCGCCGTGTTTGGATGCCGATGTAGGTTCGCAAAGTCATAAACATCAATAGCAACCCAACGTCCGCCATTGTTGATAGTGTGTTTAGGCTTGTTCGGGATGGATCGGCGCTGCGCGGAGGCATCGGGGGAGCGACTGGGAAGCAGACGGCTCTCGCGGTGCTTTGGTGTGTTGTGTGCCGATCGGTCTGCGTGGCGCTGATATGCACTTCAAACAAGTCTGTTAAGACCTAGCTCTGTGGAAAAGCAACCGGTTCTTAAAGGGCTCGCCAGTCGAACCGACTAAGAACCGGCAGTAGCACCGGCTCTGAACTAGCACCTGGTTCCTGCTGGTGGAACGAGGGTAACAGTAAAGCTCTCGCAGCAGATCCTAACCATCGTTGCTTTGCTGTTCTCAGAGAAGCGGCTCCTGCGCCGATGGCCCGCTAAGAACCCCGTGGTGCGCTCCATGAGCTACAACATCCCCGCGCTGACGCCGGTGGCCGAGCACGACCCCGAGAGCATCTCCGGCGCCAGACGCCACTCCGTGTGTCAGATGACCTCCTGCGCCGAGGAGCCAGACGTCTGCCCCGAGTCCGAATCCAGCCCCGAGACCGTCGTGGACCAGACTCTAGACTCAGACGCCGAGGGAATATTCATCGCCTTCCGGCGGCAGCGCTCCAGCTCGTCTGACTTCAGCACGGCGTGACCTTTGACCTGTGCGCACACACCTGCAGATGGACTAATTCAGAAAAACAGAGCTCTTCTACATTCACCAGAAGCTGTTTTACACAGAATTGATTAGTTAATCATTTAGCAGATGCTTTTATCCAAACGAGGACAACCGAAGCCATCAAAAGAGACCAAGTCTCAGTTAGCTGAGGGTCTTGTGTTTTCAAAATGCAATGTAATAATCATAATTTAATCAAATAATCTTAAAGCATTGCTTCAGTCAGCTGCAAAATATCATATAAGAAGCAATAACGAGAGCAGAGCGTGTTATTAAACTGTGATTTTCTGCTGTTTTATTAATAATACAGTAAGATGCACGGATGATATGTTTTGTCTGATGATGATGTTAGCGTCTCACGCGGATAAAGACTACATTTGTGCTTGTTCTTCATTATGAATATGATTTTTGTTTCATTAATGCTTCATCTTGTGTTTTGATGTTTCTAATGAGACTCACGGAAGAAGGTATGAGTTAATAGATAGCCAAAATGAGGATTTTTAAAGACTTTAGGAGAAGCCTGAAATCATTAGTAAGTGAGTGTTGAATATTGACACCCACCTTCACAGATTCTAACCTGATTGATATTTTTATTGCAATATTCTTATTTTAAGTAAAGTTGTATTTTACTGGTGATTAAATAAGTTTGACGTGATGAATGTTTGATGAAGTTTTGGTCTGTTTTCTTAAGATGTGCTGCTTGAACCGAACTGGTCCTTCAGAAGCTGGATCAGATGATGTTCTGCTCAGGTCCAGCCTCACAAACAGCTGCAGAACCCTGAGTACTAATCACACAGGTAGTCAATCACTCACACTAACTAGGTAACTCAACCGGTCGGTGATCCAGGAGTTTCAGTGCTCTGTGGACACGTTCTGTATTTATCCCACACCTACGACCTCAAATATGCCAAAGATGTGTGTCGTAGCATCTTTACACGGCTGCTTAAAACCCCTTAACTGTCACCTTCCACCTGTGGGACGCTTGGCGCTCTTTTTTTCGTTGTCTTTTTTCCCAATCTAATATTTTAGTAATCATCATAAATATCATTTGAAAGCTTAAAATCTCTTCATCCTGTGAAAACCATTTTGAAAGAGGATGTTGTGTTACCATGGAAATGGTACTTTAAATTCTTTTGGCGGTCTCCTCCCCCTTAGTGGGCGGAGTCAAGTGTCATATTACACAATGCATCTTTTGGCGGTCCTCCCCCTTAGTGGGCGGAGTCAGGTGTCATATTACACAATGCATTACGGTCTTTTAGAATCAAAACTTTTTATAATCTTGACAAAATACATATCGTCGAAAAGGTCTGAGTCTCAGGATTCCATATTTGTGATCGGAGTAATATTGACAGAGAAATTTAGACATTTGTGACTGAAAAATGCATCAAAAAATTCAAAGGAGTTTGGAGGCACCCGGTGGCTGTTTGTGGTATGACGCCATAAATAAAATCTCACAGGAACCTCAATCAACTTCAAATTTGTAACATAACTTATTTAGACATAAGGCTTTAATTTTAGAGTAAAACCTGTTATGTAAAATATTTATTTTATATAAAATTTATTCAGTAAATTTAAACTTGTATAACTTTTTGTTACTTTCATATTTTAAAATAATTCCACGTCTGCAGTAATCTGCTGATTGTCTTCTTTAAAAAGAGTCCAACCTTATGTCTGTATTCCAAAGCATTCATGAATTATAAGAGTTTACGTTTGGATAGTGCACTTTCACGTATATGTTCACAAATGGGGGGGTGACAGTAGAGGTCTACCCGACCCGAGCACGACGGTCCCGAAATACTGTCGGGTTCGGGTTAATGTTTAATGAATAGCTTCGGGTTTGTAGCTAAACTAAAACTATATATAGGCTACGCTGCTTTCATAGATGCACGCACACGTTATTGCACACAGATATCAGAGCGATCGCGCAGCGAACAGCACGGAAACTGTTATTAGTAAAATAGCTTCGATGGGCTACTGACTCACATCGGTATATTTCTCTGCAATGAGGGGTGACATCAGTGTTTGTGAAGTAACTAGCCTCATTGCTTGTAGAGAGAGACGCGCAGACGCAGGTTCACACACGCAACTATCCCTCTCTCTCTCTCTCGCTAATTCAAATAAATGATATAATTAATTAATTCAAATAAATGCGACGCACTACATCTGTGTCTGATTTAAAGCAGGCCGAATGCTAACGAGCCTTAACTGACGAAAATGACCATAATTTGCACGGTGGAAGAATTATCATCCTGTCAACCATTCAAAAACTCTGCAGAATTTATGTGACCGCTGCACCTGATGTTCATAAACGTTCATAACTGGTAAGTGTTTTTTCTTGTGCCTTGTGAACTGACCGAGCCTCGATGAATCTGTTTCTTTACATGTATTTGTTTACTGAGCGTTGCATGCAGTCGTGAAATACAGCATCTTATTTTTTATTGGCTATTCGTTGTGAAAAAAAAAAAAGACTTCGGGTTGGGGCTCTAAATTTAACTGTGGTCGGGTCGGGTCAGACGATCTCGGGTCGGGTCGGGTCAGACGATCTCGGGTCGGGTCGGGTCAGACGATCTCGGGTCGGGTCGGGCCAGACGATCTCGGGTCGGGTTGGGTCAGACGATCTCGGGTCGGGTCAGACGATCTCGGGTCGGGTTGGGTCAGACGATCTCGGGTCGGGTCGGATGATCTCGGGTCGGGACAGACGATCTCGGGTCGGGTTGGGTCAGACGATCTCGGGTCGGGTTGGGTCAGACGATCTCGGGTCGGGTCGGGTCGGATGATCTCGGGTCGGGTCAGACGATCTCGGGTCGGGTCGGACGATCTTGGGTCGGGTCAGACAATCTCGGGTCGGGTCGGGTCGGACGATCTCGGCTTCAGTTTAAAGCCCGTGCAGACCTCTAGGTGACCGTTAAGGGGTTAATCTAATGTTAACCTAGAGAATGTGTGCTAGTGAAGTGTGTGTGTGTGTGTGTGTGGGGGGAGCTATACAGTAGCTCTTAAAATACTCAGTAATTTTGGTCATACAGATAAAAGTAGCCTAATACATCTTTGGAATCTGTTTATTTGTGTGCGCTCAGAATAACAACAAAACGTTGTGCTTCTGTAAAATAAAGCAAACCGAATTCGCTTTCTGTCGTCTAGGTCTCCGTGAACTCCGTGTATGAATA